>WWET01004369.1:72618-108826 GCA_011038615.1 Limnodynastes dumerilii | reverse complement strand
AATGAAACTAAACAGTAGCAAAAGAAATGGCCACAGAGACCTCCTGTGTACACATATAGCAAATGGATAGGGACTCACCTACAGGAGGTGCCTTGACGCTGGGCAGGTGAGCTTAACCCAATATAGCTATATTGTGAACTAAACCTCCTTTTTATTTATGTGCTGACACATAGTGTTATTTAATGCATGTTTGGAGCGCCAGACCGTTTTTGTTCCTTGTATTTACATAGTGGTCACTTTGGTCCTTGGCTGCACCCCTATATTTATATATACACTTGCACATATTTAATTTGTTGGATAGAAGCGCAGCCATTTTTCTTGCTACTGTTTAGTTTTATTTGGGGGTCTGACCACTCCCCAAACATGGCTGCTGCATGCTGTTCAAATGCAGGTAGTGTCTTAACAGAGACCTCCTGTGTACACATATAGCATATGGATAGGGACTCACCTGCAGGAGGTGCCTTGATGCTGGGCAGGTGAGCTTAACCCAATATAGCTATATTGTGAACTAAACCTCCTTTTTATTTATGTGCTGACACATAGTGGTATTTAATGTATGTTTGGAGCGCCGGACCTTTTTTATATATATATAAAATGTAAAATACCAGCACACCCGTAGGTAAACGATACCAATGATAAATGCTCCGGTGCTATCCTAAAATCGGGTCCAACCACGATAGATACTGTTATAATGTTCCCTGAAGAAAAGCTTTAATACAGCTTGAAACGTTGGACCATTCCGGTATCGCGTTGTTTATTGATTGAGACTCCGTGTACCCTGATGAAAGTTGTATAAATACAACTGAAACATTGGACCTACTTCCGTCTACTGTGTTCCTTATTGAAAATCTCCGAGTGCCCCCGTTGTTTGATTCGTCTATATATATTGTGAGCGAGAGGGGGTTTGCAGCATAAACTTCCACAGCAACTTCATGGATTAAGGTACAACTGACCTCAGCCAGTTTTATTTAGCAAAGAAGGCTGCAGGTTCTCTCCTACACACACTGCCTGTGTAGGCCTTTCCTAGACAATGATAGAGACAGCCTGCTCAGGCTAGCCAGCCTTTTACCTGTGGCTGGCATGTGTCAACCTTAATCAGCCTGGTAACAGCCAGGCAGCCCAAAAGACCCGGACTGGGCCTAATGGATGGTGGACCCTCCCACTCTTCCTACCATCCGCCCCAGGGACCCAATTCCAGCCTTTATCCAAGCTGGTTCACAGTTAGGAAGTGTTTCCCAACACATACAAACATTCTCCCTGGGGCTTACCAAACACAGGCCAATAACCTGGGAGAAATATACCTCCCTTCATATATTAAACCAGTGACTCTGTCACATATCCCCCTACCCTGTTTAGACGTGGGGGTCGGAACACTTGTAGCTCCGCAGGAATAGACTCGAGATAACGCATCTGCATTTGCTAGCTGTGTGCCCGGTCTATGTTCAACCGGGATCTTATAGTCCTGTAGTGCTAAGAACCACCTCGTAACCCGGGCATTTTGGCTCTTATTTGCACACATCCATTTCAAGGGGGCATGATCTATCACAAGTTTAAATTGCCTTCCCAAGAGGTAATACCTCAGTTTGTCACCCGCCCACTTAATCACCAGAGCCTCTTTTTCCACAACGGCATACCTCCTCTCATGTTTATTGAGTTTCCTGCTCAGATACCCCACAGGATGCTCCTCTCCATCTCGGACTTGGGACAGTACCGCACCTATCCCTACATCCGAAGCATCGGTCTGTACAACAAACTCTTTGGAGAAATCTGGCGTTATTAGCACTGGTTGGGAGCATAATGATACTTTTAACGCCCTAAAGGCTTTCTCCGCTTTAGGATTCCAGTCTATCATTTTTTATTTTGTTCCTTTGGTAAGGTCTGTTAATGGAGCCGCGGTGGTTGCAAACCTGGGAATAAACCCATACGAGGTGATCCCCACAAAAGCTTTTACTTGTTTCTTATCAAGGGGGCGTGGCCAGTTCCGAATAGCCTCAACTTTGTCTAACTGAGGCTTAACCAAACCTCTGCCTATTATAAACCCCAGGTATCTGACCTCTTCCATCGCTAGACAGCATTTCTTAGAGTTAGCTGTGAGACCTGCCTTACGGATGGAGTTCAGGACTGCTTGTACCCTATCCAAGTGTGAGTCCCAGTCAGGGCTGTGGATTAGCACATCATCTAAATAATCCGCTGCGTACCGTCTGTGGGGCTTCAGAATTTTATCCATCATACGCTGGAAGGTTGCCGGGGCTCCATGTAACCCAAACGGTAACACTTTGTACTGGAAATGGCCTTCTGGCACAGAAAAGGCTGTTCTTTCTTTTGCCTCGTCCGTTAACGGTATCTGCCAATAGCCTTTTGTCAAATCTAATGTGGTGAGGTATCTAGCAGTCCCTAGCTTTTCTATTAGCTCGTCAACCCGGGGCATGGGGTAGGCATCGAACTTAGACACAGAATTCAGCTTGCGGAAGTCATTACAACATCGTACACTACCATCAGGTTTTGGGACTAGGACTATAGGGCTGGACCACTCACTGTTAGATTCCTCTATCACACCGAGTTCTAACATCTTTTTTACCTCTTTGGACATAGCCCCCCGCTGGGCTTTCGGTATCCTATACGGTTTTTGAGTAACCTTGACCCCTGGCTCTGTGATAATGTCATGTTTTATTATCGATGTTCGACCGGGTAGCTCAGAGAACATCTCTCTGTTTTTCATCAGAAACTCCTTACATTCCCCCTTTTGAGTCCCTGAGAGTTTCTCTGACACTGTCACCTGAGGAATTAACTTGGGTTGAGTTATTGGCAGACCAGGTTCCGCGGATAGGGCTAACCTATCCTTCCAAGGCTTTATCAAGTTTATGTGATAGATTTGCTCTGGTTTCCTTCTCCCTGGCTGAAGGACCTTATAGTTGACTTCACTAATTTTTTCCTTGATCTCGAAGGGACCCTGCCATTTGACCAAGAACTTACTCTCCACTGTGGGTACCAGAATCAGCACTCTGTCCCCAGGAGCAAACGTACGTATATGGGCATTTCTATTATACACCCTCTGTTGAGCAATTTGGGCCTGTTCCATGTGCTCCTTGACAATGGGCACTACTGCCTTGATTCTGTCCTGCATTTGAGACACATGTTCAATTATGCTCTTGTACGGTGTGGGTTGCTCCTCCCACGTCTCTTTGGCCACATCCAGCAATCCTCTGGGGTGTCTCCCATACAACAAGTCAAATGGTGAGAACCCTGTGGAGGATTGAGGGACTTCCCTAATTGCCAGCAACAAGTATGGAAGCAAATAATCCCAGTTTTTCCCGTCTTTATCAACGACTTTCTTTAGCATACTTTTTAAGGTTTTTGTTGAACCTTTCTACCAACCCATCAGTCTTGGGATGATAAACAGACGTTCGGAGTTGAGTGACTTTGAACAGCTTACACATCTCTTTCATAATGCTAGACATAAAGGGGGTACCTTGGTCTGTCAGAATTTTCTTTGGTATTCCCACCCTGCTGAAAACCTGCACCAATTCCCTGGCTATAGTTTTTGTGGAAGTATTGCGCAACGGAATGGCTTCCGGATACCGGGTAGCATAATCCAATATTACTAGGATGTACTGGTGGCCCAGAGCAGATTTTAACAAGGGCCCCACAAGATCCATCGCTATACTTTCAAACGGGACTTCGATGATGGGCACTAGTGGGCTCCTGAAATGAGATCTTTGTGCATGATGCTGACCCTCAGGGCATGAAGCACAATATTCTGACACTTCTTTATGCACCCCTGGTCAAAAGAACCTCTGTAAGATCCTCTCACTGGTCTTTTCTGCTCCTAAGTGACCTGCAGTGAGGTGGCCGTGAGCGAGGTCCAACACAGTCCTCCTATATGACCGGGGAACTACCAGCTGTTCTATGACCACTTCATCTCTTTTCACCACGTGATACAGAAGCTCATTACGAATGGCCATATGGGGTACACCAGTCTATCATTAGGTTCTATGGGCTCCCCATTAATCACTTTCACATTTTGCAGAGCCTGTAACAAGGTGGGGTCTTTTAACTGCTCTGTGGCAAACAGTTCTCTTCTCACCTCCAGGTTAGGCATACTCTCAGTCATATCCAGTGCCTCACCCGTTGGAGGGGCCTCACTCTGATCCTCATTACTAGCTAGATCACCAGCCATACTAGCAAAGGGCATTGGATCTGGTAGGTCAGAGGTCACACCCATTGCTAAAGGTTCATCAGGGATAACACATGGTTCTCTATCTTTCATACCCAAGACCACTTGGGACTCCCATAGCTTCCAAAAGTGTGGGAAATCTCTCCCAATTTTGGCATCATGTACCAAACCAGGTACCAACCCCACTCTACCTGTGGCTACACCACAAGGCGTGTCAATTCCTAGTTCAGCAACAAGATAACGTCGGGTGTCACCATGAATACATGTTACCGCCATTGTGGTTCGCAGATACTGTGAAGGATTTACCAAGCCTGCTTCCACAAGGGTAACCAAACTTCCTGAATCCAGCAATGCCTCTACCTGTTTGCCATTTATATGGATTATACACATCTGTTTCTCGGGCTCAGCCAGAGGTGGCACAGTACAGGCTAATTCAGCATAGATAAACATTGCATGATAATCAAAAGCAGCATCACATTGCATAGGCTCTTTATTGGACAGTCAGCAATGAAATGTCCTGGCTTATCACATATAAAACATTTGGGCACATAAGGACCAAGTGTCTTGTGTGGCGTCGACCTTGCCAACCTTACAGTCCTGTCCCCAGGCACAGTGCCAACAGTCCCTTCACTCGAGAGTTCTCTAGGCCGCCCAGCACCCTTTTCCCCCAGAACAGTCTTACCCTTCATGGCCGGAATGCGCTGTCGGGGCTCTAGGTGTCGCTGCGGGGTCACCATCAACTCGTCTGCTGTTAGGTACCGCTCCACCATTTCAACCAGCTTGTCAGCGGTCTGAGGATCTACATGGCTCACCCATTTGCGCAGCACTGGCGGTAGAGACCTCAGATAGCGGTCCATGACGATTCTTTCGATCATTTGTGGTCCCATTAACGCCTCCGGCTGTAACCACTTCTTGGTAAGGTGAATCAAGTCATGCATCTGGGAGCGTGGGGGTCTGTCCATAGAGTAGCTCCAGCGGTGTACCCTTTGTGCCCGAACAGAGTCTGACCCCCAGGCGAGCCAAAATTTCAGTTTTTAACTTCTCATAGTCCTGGGCATCTGTAGCATTGAGGTCATAATAGGCTTTTTGGGGTTTCCCAGCCAGAAATGGTGCTAACAGGCCAGCCCACTGTTCTTTAGGCCAGCTCTCCCGCTCTGCAGTTCTCTCAAAGGTGGTCATGTATGCCTCCACGTCATCAGCGACAGTAATTTTTTGAAGAAAGTGACTAGCCCGTATGGTACTGGAGCTAGCCACTGCATTTGAGGACATACTTTTGACCACCTCTGCCATCTGGTGTACTGCTTCCTGCATAGCCACCTGCTGTACCTGGGTTGTTTCCAGCAAGACCTTAACAATGTCCTCCATGTTATCTTTGGGGGGTGTGAACACAAACTTTGCAGTTTTCACATAGGAGGCCAGTTTACCTCAGCTTGGTGTCTGTCCCTTTAAATTTTGAACAGAAAGATTTCCTTTTGCTGCAATTTCTCCGCAACCACAATTTCTGAAACAGTCTTTTGGATAACAGAAAAAAAAGCTTTCTCTGGTTGCTTTGGGTCCAGGCATCCCCGGCTTTGTCCTGCTGCAACTTTTACTCTTCCAGCAAATATTTTACTGCTTTTCCTCACCACTCAGGCAGTTTCCTCTGCTTTCTGCCCGCATTCTCCACCAATTGTGAGCAAGAGGAGGTTTGCAGCATAAACTTTCACAGCAACTTCATGGATTAAGGTACAACTGACCTCAGCCAGTTTTATTTAGCAAAGGAAACAATCAAAATGCAAAATAAACACCTTACCTGTCCGGCACTAACTAAACACAAGTCACACCTGACTAACTCTAAATCAAAATAATAACAGTTTATACCATCAGGGCTCACAGAGGCTGCAGGTTCTCTCCTACACACACTGCCTGTGTAGGCCTTTCCTAGACAATGAGAGAGACAGCCTGCTCAGGCTAGCCAGCCTTTTACCTGTGGCTGGCAGGTGTCAACCTTAATCAGCCTGGTAACAGCCAGGCAGCCCAAAAGACCCGGACTGGGCCTAATGGATGGTGGACCCTCCCACTCTTCCTACCATCCGCCGCAGGGACCCAATTCCAGCCTTTATCCAAGCTGGTTCACAGTTAGGAAGTGTTTCCCAACACATACAAGCATTCTCCCTGGGGCTTACCAAACACAGGCAGAATAATGGATGTTAAGCGATATTCTCACATCCTAAAAAAGTCAATAGCAGGCCAAGTGGCAGGATCCAAAGACAAAGAAACATAGAAAGTAACGGAAGATAAGAGTCACATGGCTCATCCAGTATGCCTGTTCTACTTTGTTAGCCTTAACCACCTCATATAGGAGGCTATTTCACTTATCTAATACCCTTTCAGTGAAGCAATTTTTCCTCACATTTCCTCTGAATCTACCACCTTCCAGTTTAAATTCATGCCCTCATGTTTTATTACACTTCTTCTTTGAAAAATGCCACCCTCCTCTAGCCTGTCTCAACCTTTGATATATTTAAATGCTGATATCTTATCCCCCCTCTCCCTTCTCTGCTCCAAGCTATACATGTTTAGTTCCTCTAGCCTTTCTTGGTATGTTTTGTGACACAGGCCATGGACCATTTTAATTGCTCTTCTTTGTAAAGTCTCTAAGGTATTTATGTCTTTGTGGAGATATGGCCTCCAGAACTGAACACAGTACACAAAGTAAGATCGTACCAACGATCTATAAATGGGTATCACTACTTCTCTCTTTCTGCTACTAATTCCTCTCCATATGAAACCAAGCATCTGACTTGCATTTCTCATTGCTATGTTATATTGTTTGGCTACCTTTAAGTCACATAAAATAATGACTCCTAGATCCCTTTCCTTCTCAGTAGTTTCTAATGTAGTGCCATTAATGATATATTGAGCTTTGGGTTTTTGTGCCCCAAGTGCATGATTTTGCATTTTTTGGCATTAAGCTGCAGTTGCCACATTCTTGACCATTCCTCCAGTCTACCTAGGTCATCCCTTACTTTGTGTTCCCCTCCTGGCGTGTCTACCATGTTATATATCTTTGTGTCATCTGCAAAAAGGCATATAGCACTTGTTCAAGTACAGAACCCAAGGGTACTCCACTTGTTACCTTGCCATCCTCTGAAGGGATTCCATTTACTACAACCCTCTGTTGTCTATCCTGTAACCAAGATCGTATCCATGCAACTATCTTTAAATCCAATCCCAAAGTTTCTAGCTTATTTAACAGTCTGTGATGTGGCACAGTGTCAATTGCCTTCTAGATAAGTTATGTCTACAGCTCCCCCTTTATCTGATACTATACTGACCCAGTCCAAAAATTCAATAAGATTTGTTTGATCCATGATAGGAGAGGTCTAACCCCCCCTAAACCAGGAAACTGAAGTGTCCAATTCGGGGTCCGCTTCTGCCATGGTTGGCACTTTTAGTGATGTGTTCACGTCCCACAAATACTCAGTAAAGCATCTCTCAATTTAGAGTTGAAAGATATGTAGCAGGCACTAGGCAATGTTTGGGAAGGTAAACAGCTTGGTAATACTTCCACAGACTGTGAGCTTGAGTCAAGGTGCAACAGCCAAAGTCCTTACAACACAACAAGGACGTCAGTGTCTAGTTCCTAACACGTTTCGTTGCCTAGGCAACTTCATCAAAGAGATAAAACATGAGGCGTTCCTAACTCGTTTAAATAGTATGCAATACATTTTAATTGGTGCAAAACAATATTATATATATAACTTTTTAATATAATTTTATTTATTCATATATAAGAAGAGAGAAGAGAGCTTTACCTAAATAAACCATAGCAGCAATGTTACGCTCTGCAGGAGGAATCCTGGCAGGGTGTAAATTTCTCCCTCTGATGCTAGTGTCTGGTTTCCCTCAGCTGTCTGATAATTAGCCTTCCTTGCCTGGCCTTGCTGCTGATTGGTGGGAGGTCCTTTAAATAGCCTTACCTGGGAACACTCCCCTGTCAGCTATAGACTCTGGTTTCCAGTATCTGTGCCTGCCTTGTACTTTGCTCCTGTTTGCTTATTTCTGATTCCTGAGTGCCCTCCATTGTCCAGCCCTGGTCCTTACCTGTTACCCTCTGTGTACCAATTCCTCCTCTCCCACCTTATTGTATTATTCCTTTTTGTATTTATTCCCTGCCTTCTCCTGTGAGCCTGTGTTTGTAGCCCTCTAGGTAGTTCGTAAGAGTGTGAACGTGTGTGTGTGAGCAAGTCCCAGTCTGTCAGTCAGTCTTGTTTGTCCGTCCCGTTAACCCCCTCTAGTCTGTTGTCTCTGTTTTGTGTTTATTGTGGTTTGTCACAGTACAGTCTCTTCTGGTACTACTTTTGCTAGTTACCCTACTTTATCTTATCCATTTCCTGCTGCCCCATTTTCCCCTTCCGGGTATTCTCTAAGGGGCGTAACCTGACGGATTCCTATCAGCTTCAGTCTATCCCCACCATCAGGAACACTCAGTCCGACATCAGGCTCTACAAACTGGTGAGCTATCCGGCTTCCTCTCTCTCTTGCTAGTCACCTTGGTTCTCTGTCGAGGTAAACCCGGGGTACCATTACACCGACATCCACCTCTTCAGACGGCCACCTCGGTTCTTAGTTCAGGTAATTCCGGCTGTGCCGTAACAAGCAATACATATAAAGATACAGTAGCCAGATAAATAAAGAGCATAACAAATGAATAGACTTTGCAAAAAAACAATCAAAGAAAAATGGAGTGTTTTATATTTAAAAGGAAATAAATAACAACAAGAACAGCAAATAATATTATTCATTATATATATCAATAGGTGGACTGGAAAAACTCAGCATCCAACACTTGTAGACTACCAGGGTCTCTCTTATGTGTTTCCAAGAAATTATGTGATACACTGCGTTTAGAAAACTTTTTATAGTTGTGCTTATGTCCCATGAATCTAATTTTCCTACCTATGCGTAGTGCGGCCAATGTAGATAATATAATAACTACAGGTATGTAGATATATAACATAGATGGTGTTACAATGAATAAAACTATTAATTGACCATACTTTTTCTGAAAGAGGGACTCTGATGTCTCGTTTCTACACTTTTATTTTTAGCCAAACCACATTTCTGGGACTACAGGTTCTTCTGAGTCAACAGACCTTCTCGACCAATCTGTCTAACCTCCTCCAGAGCTTTAGTTAATTCTCTTTTGGTGTACCCCTGAGAAATACAGCTCAAGCATAAATTATTTGCTTGAGACCCAAAGGCAGCTATGTCACTACAATTTCGGCGAAGCCACAAGTTGCCTATTTGGTATATTTCTAATCCAAGGGTGGTGGTGAGAGTTGGAGTAATGGAGATAATGATTAGTTTCAACTGATTTATTGTAAGTAGAAGTAATAAGTATAGTGCCTCTGGTGGATAGAGTAAGATCAAGGAAGACCATATCATTCTCATAAAAGGAAAAAGAAAAAATATGATTATAAGAGTTACAGTTAAGAAAATTAACAAAGTCCAGAGCTAAAGACCTACCCCTTTCCCAAATAAAGAAAAGGTCATCAATGTAATGGCCATAGAAGACCAGATTTGCCCTATAGGGGCCATTCCAGATTAATTCTGATTCAAAGGCTCCCATGTATAGATTAGCATAACTTGGGCAAATCTGGTTCCCATGGCTATTCCCATCAGTTGAAGAAAGAAAGAGCTATCTAACAAAAATAATTGTGCTGGAGAATTAACAGAGTAGAATTGAGAAGAAATTCTTGGTGTCTCTCTAAGGTCGCACCTGTCTCCTTCAAAGTATGTGTCATCACTGAATCCACTTTGTGTGGGGGATATTTGTGTATAGAGCCTAGGCATCCATGGTAAGGAAACCGAGAGCCTGTTTCCATTCTACACTCCTCAGCTGGTTAATGAGGTGAGTGGAATCTCATAGGTTCCATTCACGCAGAGAAGCAACAAAGGGCTTAAGAACACTGTCAACATAAAAGGAAAGGAGAGAGAGAGTCCACACCCAAACTATTAGGACATCCAGGAGGTGCAGTAAGAGATTTATGAATTTTTGGGAGGTGGTAAAAAAATAGGAGTGACAGTGTGTGAAGGCAAAAGAAAAATATATTCTTCTTTTGTAGACTTTTCTCTTGTAATGTATCTCAGTGGTGTAACTAATATAATATAAGACATTTGCCTTGGGTGCTGATGTATGCCCAGCTGATGGGGGTAGCCACCATTGCCATCAGGGCACACACCTGACCAAACAAGAACAGATAAAAGAGGAACCACTATCTCTCCAAATCTGTGAAGTGACAGCCAAAGAAGCTATACATTTCACCAATGAGAATAGGGGGTGAAATTTCCTCTCTACTATATATGTCTCTCAGCCTCGGAACTAAAGTCATGGTACCCCCCCCCACACACACACAGGTAAAGGGAAGGGTGCCAATTCAGCTGGATTGAGAGGGGAGTGTCCCATTGCAGTGGCTAAACTACCGGTCCTAGATCAATGATGCCTTCTGGACACCGGGTCACAGGTGTTCACCGTGTTTGCAAGGTATTTCCAAGAAAGTTACAACCAACTAAGTTCTTTATGGACCAAGATGTGGTTGAAGCTGATGGCTTCTTCATTGTGGGAGGCAAGGAGCTGCAGCATGGACTTGTGATTTTGGGAATAAACGTCCTATGGAGCCTAAACTAAGCCCTTCTTCAAGAGAAGGGTGATATATTTTGGAAGACAATGGGGATCCAGCAGCCGGTGCCGCAAGCATTACTCCAAATTACGAGGCTGCAGTCTGATGCAACAATTGAGGAATACTTATCCATTCTATAAAAAAAAAAAATCGAAAAATGCTTCCTTTTTGAAAAAGAGAGACAGAAGAAAATCTGTTTTCGACTGTCTCTATTTCTATATGTCTATATTACAGCATTTGCGGCGGACACTCCCACCACTACCAAGGTGAAGAAATGAGTTGTGTAATGAGGTACTCTGCAGGAGTTAAAGACACCCCTTACCCAGGCCATGGTGTTTGCCTATGCTATTTTTGAATATCCTTTTATCCTGTACATAGATAGTAGCGGAGGGGCCATTGGAAAGCTGGTCCGATACCCAGAGCCAGAGTAAAGGGGCACCACACTGCAATAAATTATAGAGCAGAGAGCTGTGGAGCTGGAAGAGACAGTCCCCACCCACTCAGATCATGGTCACAGAAAATCCTGCCTGTGTGACTACAGCTGCTCTGTGTGGAGGAGAGACAGGTTCCATCCAGTTACTTCATGTGATCACAGTCTCAAGGCTATGTGACTTTAGGACAAAGCTCAGGGCAAAATAGCAGCTATACAACAGAAAGAGAAGTCACTGGACAGGTGAGTGACTGATTGAAAGGATTTAATTAGCTTTTAACTGAGTTGGGGGATAAGTTTAGTGTAAAATGGGGGTTTACTTAACCCAATTTAGTGAACACAGGGGGTAACTTTGAGTGAATAGGGGAAGGGGTCAGGTACCTTAGCTGTAGATATTATACTTTATAGTACAGTAGGATTGTTGCTCACAGTAACCAATCAGATACTGAATATCCTTTACCAATCCATTCCAGAAAATAATACCAAGATTCTGATTGCTTGGTATGTAGAACACCTCTACTTTTCTCTTTTTGGGGTCTCTCTGTATTGTGTATAAGTCATATTCTGCTGCATTGTGTCACTGATGTTAAATTATTATTTTTTAGTTTTAAATACCTGTCATGTTAAATATTAAATTGTATAGGGGGCACTGGGCTCCCTAAATAGCATTTACAGATTTTATTAGCACCCCATCACTGAGGTAGGTCATGGAGCGCTGCCCTTTTGTAAATCATCTAAAACTAAATTTGTTTATTACATAAATATATAACCATAGCCACATAATTATACATTTATTTATAAACAGTTTTTATAAATGAATATAGGTATAAATATATAGGTGTCATGGTTCAAAACTTTACTTTTGAACCATGACTAATTAACCATTAAATTAGGTTTCTAAAACACTAACCAAGTCTCCTTGAGTGCCTCATTTCTGCTGGATCTGCTACATTATTGTTTACTATGAGATAGTACCAGGAGCCATATGTCGTTGTAAGTGGAGTGCCTGTATACACCAGGTATATATATATATGTGTATATTATGTATGTATGTACTCAAAGGTGAATCTCGAAAAATTTGAATATCATGCAAAAGTTCATTTATTTCAGTAATTCAGCTTAAAAGTTGAAACTAATATAATATATAGACTCATTACATGCAAAGTGAGATATTTCAAGACTTTAATTGTATTAATTATGATGATTACGGCTTACAGCTTATGAAATCCCCAAAATCAAAATCTCATAAAATTTGAATGTGGAAAGGTTCAATATTGTTGGCTCAAAGTGTCAACCTCTAATCAGAAAATTATTCCAAAACACCTGCAAAGGGTTCCTGAGCCTTTAAATGGTCTCTCAGTTTGGATCAGTAGAATTCACAATCATGGGGAAGACTGCTGACCTGACAGTTGTGCAGAAAAGCATCATTGACACCCTCCACAAGGAGGGAAAGCCTCAAAAGGAAATTTCAAAAGAAGTTGGATGTTCTCAAAGTGCTGTATCAAAGAACATTAATAGAAAGTTAAGTGGAAGAACAAAGTGTGGAAAAAAAAGGTGCACAAGCAGCAGGGATGACCGCAGCCTGGAGAGGATTGTCAGGAAAAGGTAATTCAAAAGTGTGGCGGAGCTGCACAAGCAGTGGACTGAAGCTGGGGTTAGTGTATCAAGAGCCACCACACCCAGACGGATCCTGGACATGGGCTTCAAACGTTGTATTCCTCTTGTTAAGCCGCTCCTGAACAACAAACAACATCAGAAGTGTCTTACCTGGGCTAAAGAAAGAAAGAACTGGTCTGTTGCCAGTGGTCCAAAGTCCTCTTTTCTGATGAGAGCAAATTTTGCATCTCATTTGGAAAACAAGGTCCCAGAGTCTGGAGGAAGAATGGAGAGGCACACAATCCAAGATGCTTGAAGTCCAGTTTGAAGTTTCCACAGTCTGTGTTGATTTGGGGAGCCATGTCATCTGCTGGTGTTGGTCCACTGTGCTTTATTAAGTTCAGAGTCAATGCAGCCATCTACAAGGACATTTTAGAGCACTTCATGCAGACAAGCTTTATGGAGATGGTGACTTCAAGCAGGACTTGGCACCTGCACACACTGCCAAAGGAACCAAAACCTGGTTCACTGGCCGTGGGATTACTGTGCTGGATTTGCCAGCAAACTCGCCGGACCTGAACACCATAGAGAAAGATAAAAGACATGAGACCGAACAATGCAGAAAAGCAGAAGGTCGCTCTTGAAGCAACCTGGTCTTCAATAACACCTCTGCCACAGGCTGATAGCATCCATTCCATGCCACATTGAGGCAATAGATCGTGCAAAAGGGGACCAAACCAAGTACTGAGTACATATGCATGATTATACTTTTCAGAGGGCTGACATTTCTGTATTTAAAAACCTTTTTTATTGATTTCATGTAATATTCTAATTTTGTCAGATTTTGATTTTGGAGTTTTCATAAGCTATAAGCCATAATCAACAAAATTAAGACAAATAAAGGCTTGAAATATCTTACTCTGCATGTAATGAGTCTATATAATATATTAGTTTCACCTTTTAAGCTGAATTACTGAAATAAATGAACTTTTGCACAATATTCAAATTTTTCAAATTTTTCGTGTTTCACCTATATATATATATGATAGTTTGGAGAGGGCACTCAGAGACTTTCAGAAATAAAATACACAACACCGGTGGATTCCAACGTTTCAAGCTTTATATGAAGCTTTTCATCAGGGAATATTACAAGCTCAAAGTGAACAAAAACAGTGAATTTATAGATTTACTCACCCCCCTTACTTTCAGATTGTGTCCAGCTTCACCGCGCGTCTGCAGACGTCGGCGGTCCGGGGCGCACCACTGTGACGTAGACCTGCCTACGTCCCGCCTCCGTTGCTGCGGACAATCCGGATCTGATGGCAACAATCGTGTCATTAGTGAAAGATCATAACTACAAAATAAAGATTAAAAACAACTGCATAGGGGCATATAGGTCTAATGAATTAAAGACCGCTATGCTGTCCTAATAACAGAAAATGTTAAACAACTGATGGACCAGCTATATTAGCTAACTTGTTATGGGAAGTTATATCACTATCTTCCAGACTAGAGGAGTGTCAAAATGCACAACAAATAATTGCTCAACTGGATCTGTAAGAGAAAGAATAATGACTAAGGCACACAATAAATGCACTTATACAAAAGAAAGGTCTACATAAAATATGATAGACTGGTAGACTCGTTCAGTCCGTTGGGAGACACAGTATTCAAGGTGTAAATCCAGTAGGTTTCTTTCCTGATTAATGCCGCCCCTCTGTCACCGCCTCTTGGCATGATGGGGATATGGTCAATGATGCGATATCGTAATGTCGCCATTCCATGCCCATGTCTGGCATAGTGCCTAGCTACCGGTTGTTCAGAAACTTTTCCTGCTAGTGCTGCCCTTATGGCCGAACGATGTTGGGCCATACGTTCTTTGAAGGTAGTTTTCGTTTTGCCTATATAGGCTAACCCGCACGGGCATGTAATCATGTACACTACATAAGTAGTAGTACATGTCACATAGTGGTTGATGTAAAATTTGTGGTTACTGTGGGGGTGTAGGAATGTCCTTCCAGCGGTAAGGTAACGACAAGTTGTACACGATGCACACGGAAAACATCCTTTTTTGTTGTGTATAGGCTTCCTCTGTGTAACATCTGCCTGTACCAAAAAACTGCGTACATTTCGTCCCCTCCTGAAGCTAGGTAGAAGTCAAGAATCCTTGATATGCGCAAAGTCCGTGTCACTGGTGACTATGGGCCACCATTTTTTCACATTTTGAATCGCTGTTTTACTGTATGGACCGTATGTTTGTACCCACGGGATCATATTTTTTTGTTTAATGACATTGTTCTTCGGATGTAACAAATTTTCATGTGGTATTGTGAGGTTTTCTGTGTTTTTGTANNNACATAAATACAAATAGGAGGCCCCAGCACTCTTGCAATTACCAGCAACTAATCATATCTTTCTATCTTTAAAATAAAAATCAGAGAATTAGTTATCGAAACGATACGCAGATTATGTACAATAGCTACTACGCATGCACAGTAGCTACTGTTTATTGAACTAAGTTCTGGATCCAGACCATTATATCTATGTACATCAATAATTAGAGAAATTAAGCATCTGGTAACAACCACAGAAACAAGAATCAGAATATATATATGTTCACCTATACAACACTAGACATATATATAGTATAATTTATAATGAAAAATAAGGCAATAAATATCAATTAGGTTGTATAAATTAAAAAAAAATATATTTTGAAAATCAAAGTGCATATCCACTCATGTGGATTAAAAGTATTGGGGGAGACTTTAGATGGCGATGACACTGTATCTCAGACCAAAAAACTATTCATTTTGAAATGTGCTGAGTTTGTACTTAAAAGTAATTATTTTGTATTTAACGGTACTCATTACCTTCAGGTGATGGGGACCGCGATGGGTACGATTTTCGCTCCCAGCTTTGCCAACCTGTGATCGTGACAGCCTGATGGACTATACTGCTAAGCCCCCTGTAAAAGATTTTGAAATCTGTCCCTTTATTACTAAATTCTCCACAGAAAGCAGTCAGATATGCCAGGCACTGACTAAACACTGGCCAATACTAAAGTTAGACTCTATTTTAGGTAAAACTCTTCCGGATAAACCAGTTGTGAGGTTCAGAAAGGCTGAAAATATAAAATCCCGTACTTTACCTAGCTTTCTGGAACCTATCCCTATTTTAACTGCTCCTATGATCCCTAAACTGGCCGGCTTCTATCCGTGCAATAAGTGTAAGGTGTGCAATTTTTGCCACCCAATTAAAAAAACTTTCCATAATTCCTCTACTACAAAGGAATTTAAAATAAAGCACTTTATTAATTGCACAACAACCTTTGTGATATATTTTATTCAATGTGGCTGCGGCTTTATTTACATAGGGAAGACAAAACGTATGATGAAAATCAGAATTTTAGAACACCTACGTAACATAAAAAATAAAGTTCTTAATCATAGTCTCCCTAGACATTTTTTAGAATGTCATGGCTCAAGACCTGAAACTCTTAAAGTTAAGGCCATCGAATGGATCCCAAAAGATCCCAGGGGAGGGGATAGAGAGCTTAAACTTAATGAAGGTTTTGAAATTACCCCATTTTTATAATGAAGCATATTAATGTCTCTTGGTTCTTAATATTACATTTTTTATCTTCAATTTGTAATATTCTGTATTTTATTAATCTTTTTAATAATCTAATAATTTGATATTTATCATTCTCTATAAGCACTTTGATTTTCAAAATATTTTTAAAACTTATACAACCTAATTGATATTTATTGCCTTATTTTTAATGATAAATTATACTATATATATATGTCTAATATTGTATAGGTGAACATATATATATTCTGATTATTGTTTCTGTGGTTGTTACCAGATGCTTAATTTCTCTAGATATTGATATACATAGATATAATGGTCCGGATCCAGAACTACGTCCATCTTCCATAGACGGACGTAGTTCAATAAACAGTAGCTACTGCGCATGCGTAGTAGCTATTGTACGTAATCTGCGTATTGTTTCGCATTTTAATGAGTTTTATTGAAATCCAGTTCTGTTGAGGTATTATTACACTTGAATTGGCTAGCACTTGCACTTTAAATCTGGCATCTTTGTACTGATCTATCATTTGCATATAATTTCATACCTATGTCAATTATCATGTTAATTTTATTTTTAGTTACGGAAATATTTACTGTTATGGGCGAAGGAGGATTACCTGTATTGTATTTTATATGCTTTTAATGTGTTAAATAATTATTATATATATCGCTATGATTGAGGAAGTCCCGTCCCCACCAGTATAAAGAGACAGTTCCGTCAGCTACCATTACCTCCTGATGAAGTTATTTTACATAACGAAACGCGTAGAGGCAGAGACTTCAGACTAACAACTCTCCACGTGCTGCATGATCTCCACGCTGTCCAAGAAGCTTCATTGCCATCTGCTCTGGGACGCCGGTATACAGTCTGCTTTATTGTTGCGATCTGACACCAAAGTGTGTGACATGCTTTTAACCAAGGTTTGACTCGGTACGAGCAACTTGTATCTTTTTATTCCTGAAGTAATTAAAAAACTTTATTGCACTACGAGACGCCCCCCCTTCCTGAAACTTGGGAAACTTTTATTTACCTCAATGGAAATGTATACACTATAATGTATATTGCATTGCATTTCTTATTGTTGTCTTGAAAACAATACTATTACTGAATCTTTTTCGAAATATATATATATATATATATATATATAAAGACAAGGAAGTCGTGCTCAATTAATCACAAATTGCGTGCAAAAAAGTTCCAAGTGGTTGTAATACACCAGACAGTATCCAAAGGGAATACTATCGCTGCTCCCCTAAATATTACCAGTCCAAATCCGGTCTTTATAAATCACCTAAAAAAGAAAAAGATAGGGGGCGCTTCATGGTGTAGTATGTTTATTAAGCCAAAGGATGACAAAAAGATTAAAAGTGGCAGCGTACCGCAAAACAGTAGAACCTCAATTAAGTGGTTCAAACATGTGTATTGATGTTACCGCTGTAGCATGGAGAGCAAGCAGCGCTCAAGTCCCGAAGTCTCCCAGCGTCCTGGAAAGTTGGGTCAGCACTTGCTCTGGAAACTAACGGCTGGTAGCAAACAGACAGTTGGAGGCAGCTGATGATAAAAGCCCCGTCCCTACGCGTTTCGTCTCCAATAGACTTCGTCAGGTTCCTCACACCCCCTGACACACGGAGGCTGCATATAAGGGCAGACAATGGAGGCTGGATATAAGGGCAGACAATGGAGGCTGGATATAAGGGGCAGACATGGAGGCTGGACATTTAATGGGGCAGACAATGGAGGCTGGATATAAGGGCAGACAATGGAGGCTGTACATAAGGGGCAGACATGGAGGCAGTACATAAGGGACACACATGGGGGCTGTACATAAGGGGCACACATGGAGGCTGGACATTACAAGGGGCACACATGGAAACTGGACATTAAAGGGGCACACGTGGAGGCTGGACATTTGAAGGGGCAGACAATGGAGGCAGGATATTAAAAGGGCAGACAATGGAGGCTGGACATTACAAGGGGCACACTTGGAGGCTGGGCATTATAAGGGGCACACATGGAGGCTGGACATTACAAGGGGAAGGCAATGGAGGCTGGATATTAAAAGGGGAAGACAATGGAGGATGGACATTACAAGGGGCACACATGGAGGCTGGACATTACAAAGAGCAGACAATGGAGGCTTGATATTAAAAGGGACAGACAATGGAAGCTGAACATTACAAGGGGCTGACAATGGAGTCTAGATATTAATAGGGGAAGACAATGGAGGCTGTACATTACAAGGGGCAGACAATGGAGGCTGTACATTACAAGGGGCAGACATTGGAGGCTGTACATTACAAGGGGCAGACATGGAGGCTGGACATTACAAGAGGAACAATTATAAAAAATTAAAGGGGGTTGTAATAAGGACTGAAACTTATGAGGGGGCTGCAATAACGTCTGAAAAATTATAAGGAGGCTGAAAAATTATAGGGGGGCTGTAATAAGGGGAAAAAAAAGAGGGAAAAACTCCGGCACTAGGTTCAAGCTGTGAGGGGGAACTATGAAGTTCCCCAAAGCAAAACCAATTAGACAAAAAAACACAGCGAAAAAGAAACGGGGTATATTATTACAAAAAATATTAATGAATGAATTCACCTTAGCATCCAAGTGAAAAAATATCTGTTTTTTATGTACACAATCAAATAGATAACCATATATAAAACACAATATGAATATATAAAATAAAAGAAAGCAGCTGCTATGAATCACACAAGCCTAAATAATATTTGGTAATAAAGTGCACTACACGGAACTCAGGGTCGGCCAATACCGACATAATATATATTTTGGATTGAGGTAGTCCCAAGTAATAGGATATGTTGATATATAGCTGTGCTACCACAGTATTGCAGTCTCTGATGTCCTCAAAAAATCTGTAGATGGAGCTAAAAGTTAGCCAAAAAAGAGGTAGTTCGTGAACAGCCAGCATGCAAATGTGCATAAACACAGCCAGGGTAAGCATATGATACTCACGGCCAGGAGATGGTTAATTAGCAGTTAAGTCTGCAGTATGAGGTGGTTACCTGGCCGCAGAGAAGCGGCATGGAGTCCGACAGCCGCTGGATACCTCTGTCCGATAGCTCCCCACACCGCAGCTCCCTCTGACATGGTGATGTAATCAAACGCGCAGCTGATAGAATGGTAGAACAGGCGGGTCTGTAGTGCAGAAGACTGTCCTCTCCAAATGCTCCATGTGGGACACGGTATGGCAGGTGAAAGAAAAATTGAAAGTGCACTAGTGCAGATGAGGCTCAGTATAAAATCTTCTATGGAAGAGAATGTAGCAGTATGTAGAAACAGCACTAAAAAGTTTCTGTCTGTGGTTCTCCTTTGTCTAAAATAGTTAAGCAGTGTTGGGTCTTAAGCCCTGGTTAATGATTTCAGGTTATCATGTGTGTTATAATTATTTGCTAATGTAAAGTTGTTCTTTTTGCCTAGTTTGTTGTAGCAGGTGCTGTACTGAAATTCTGCAGGTGGAGATCCTGCCCCATTGTATTTAGCCTTGCTTACGCCGGCTGAAGTCTACCCTAACTTCAGCCGGCGTAAGCGAGGGTAACTACGCTGGGATGGCGGCGTAGTTAAAGAAACGCCGCCCTCCCAGCTTCATTACCCTGCCTCCCCCCGCCTCCCTACACTAAACTGCGTAGTAACGTTCCGGAGTTATGGCGTTTCCGTAGTTATGCCGGGCAACATCTGTCCGGCGCATGCGCAGATTGGCTTATCAGCTTATTATGTAGGTCTGGATCAGGCCCATAGGATCTAATTTCAGGAAAGAATTTGGTTTAAGTACAGACATTGCAATCAGGTGGATTGGGAAAATAAAGTGGCCTTGGAAAAAATTCTGGAAGAGGCCTCATGTGGGCGGGATCAAATAAACTCTAGTATAGGACAGTTGATGTTTTATGAGTGTATATGTTTTATAGTATGAGTTCATTTAATAAAGATATATTATCTTATTGTAATAACTGGATCAACTTTAATTTATATCCTTTGTGCACTGCATTTTATTTTTGGTGTCTCATAAATACAAATAAGCACTTACTAGTTTATTTCTAATTTAATATATCTCTCTCTCACACACAGTGCACCCCACAGAAATACACACACACACACACACACACACACACACACACACACACACTGCACCCCCCACACACAATGAACTCCACATACATAAACACACACAAACACAGTGCACCCCATATAGATATACACACTCACAGTGCACTTCATATACATATACACAAACAAAGTGCACTCCATATACATATACACCAACACAGTGCACTCCATATATATATACACAGATAGTGCACAGATACATACACATATTGCATCCCATATACACACTGCTGCCAAGAGAATTTCTGGGACCCGGTACAGCAAATTCTTGTGACTATTCTCATATCTATCTATCTATCTATCTATCTATCTATCTATCTATCTATCTATCTATCTATCTATTATTCTAATCTAGACACATGTCAGATTTTATCCCCAGTTTCCCACCACCTTTTTTCCTTTATTCCCCACTGGTCTATTCACAAAATACACTCATATTCTCTTGATTCTCCTATCCCTGTATCCCTTCTATATTCCAGCCCCCTCTCTCAGCATTCCCTCTAATCTCCCACATCCCTCCTGCTCCTTATTTTATTCAGTCTTTTTGTTTTACCTTAAAATGCTTTACTGTCACCAAACCTTAAATCTTTTCTTCTCTCTGCCTTCTCTGTGTGACTCTGCTTCCTCTGCTCTGGGCCTGAGGCACTGATTGACATCTCTGATCCGCCTATGAATAGCAAAGTATCGTTAGTCATATTCCTGGCGCTTAAATTCTCGGCGCTGAAAATACCTCCACCAGTTAGTTTCCCTATAATCATTATCCCGGCACATTCAAAATCCCGGCGCCAAAAGTTCCCAACAATTGACGGGTCAGGCTGGGTTCTGTACGTATGACGGGTCAGGCTACTAAAATACCCACATTGACAATCCCGCCACGTAAAAATGACCTACAATGACAATCCTTACACGTAAAAATGACCTACAATGACAATCCCGTCAAAAGACTGTCAAACCCAGCCTGACCCGTTACATATACAGCCCACAGCCTGACCCGTCACATAAACAACCCACAGCCTAAACCTTCACACACACTGAACCCAGCCTGACCCGTCACATACACAACCTGACCCGTCACATACACAGCCCCCAGCCTGACCCGTCAAATACACAGCCCCCAGCCTGACCCGTCACATACACAGCCCCCAGCCTGACCCATCACATACACAGCCCCCATCCTGACCCATCACATACACAGCCCCCAGCCTGACACATCAAATACACAGCCCCCTGACCCGTCACATACACAGCCCCCAGCCTGACCCATCACATACACAGCCCCCATCCTGACCCATCACATACACAGCCCCCAGCCTGACCCATCACATACACAGCCCCCAGCCTCTAGATTATCATACACAGCCCCCAGCCTGACCCATCACATACACAGCCCCCAGCCTGACCCATCACATACACAGCCCCCAGCCTGACCCATCACATACACAGCCCCCAGCCTGACCCATCACATACACAGCCCCCAGCCTGACCCATCACATACACAGCCCCCAGCCTGACCCATCACATACACAGCCCCCAGCCTGACCCATCACATACACAGCCCCCAGCCTGACCCATCACATACACAGCCCCCAGCCTGACCCATCACATACACAGCCCCCAGCCTGACCCATCACATACACAGCCCCCAGCCTGACCCATCACATACACAGCCCCCAGCCTGACCCATCACATACACAGCCCCCAGCCTGACCCATCACATACACAGCCCCCAGCCTGACCCATCACATACACAGCCCCCAGCCTGACCCATCACATACACAGCCCCCAGCCTGACCCATCACATACACAGCCCCCAGCCTGACCCATCACATACACAGCCCCCAGCCTGACCCATCACATACACAGCCCCCAGCCTGACCCATCACATACACAGCCCCCAGCCTGACCCATCACATACACAGCCCCCAGCCTGACCCATCACATACACAGCCCCCAGCCTGACCCATCACATACACAGCCCCCAGCCTGACCCATCACATACACAGCCCCCAGCCTGACCCATCACATACACAGCCCCCAGCCTGACCCATCACATACACAGCCCCCAGCCTGACCCATCACATACACAGCCCCCAGCCTGACCCATCACATACACAGCCCCCAGCCTGACCCATCACATACACAGCCCCCAGCCTGACCCATCACATACACAGCCCCCAGCCTGACCCATCACATACACAGCCCCCAGCCTGACCCATCACATACACAGCCCCCAGCCTGACCCATCACATACACAGCCCCCAGCCTGACCCATCACATACACAGCCCCCAGCCTGACCCATCACATACACAGCCCCCAGCCTGACCCATCACATACACAGCCCCCAGCCTGACCCATCACATACACAGCCCCCAGCCTGACCCATCACATACACAGCCCCCAGCCTGACCCATCACATACACAGCCCCCAGCCTGACCCATCACATACACAGCCCCCAGCCTGACCCATCACATACACAGCCCCCAGCCTGACCCATCACATACACAGCCCCCAGCCTGACCCATCACATACACAGCCCCCAGCCTGACCCATCACATACACAGCCCCCAGCCTGACCCATCACATACACAGCCCCCAGCCTGACCCATCACATACACAGCCCCCAGCCTGACCCATCACATACACAGCCCCCAGCCTGACCCATCACATACACAGCCCCCAGCCTGACCCATCACATACACAGCCCCCAGCCTGACCCATCACATACACAGCCCCCAGCCTGACCCATCACATACACAGCCCCCAGCCTGACCCATCACATACACAGCCCCCAGCCTGACCCATCACATACACAGCCCCCAGCCTGACCCATCACATACACAGCCCCCAGCCTGACCCATCACATACACAGCCCCCAGCCTGACCCATCACATACACAGCCCCCAGCCTGACCCATCACATACACAGCCCCCAGCCTGACCCATCACATACACAGCCCCCAGCCTGACCCATCACATACACAGCCCCCAGCCTGACCCATCACATACACAGCCCCCAGCCTGACCCATCACATACACAGCCCCCAGCCTGACCCATCACATACACAGCCCCCAGCCTGACCCATCACATACACAGCCCCCAGCCTGACCCATCACATACACAGCCCCCAGCCTGACCCATCACATACACAGCCCCCAGCCTGACCCATCACATACACAGCCCCCAGCCTGACCCATCACATACACAGCCCCCAGCCTGACCCATCACATACACAGCCCCCAGCCTGACCCATCACATACACAGCCCCCAGCCTGACCCATCACATACACAGCCCCCAGCCTGACCCATCACATACACAGCCCCCAGCCTGACCCATCACATACACAGCCCCCAGCCTGACCCATCACATACACAGCCCCCAGCCTGACCCATCACATACACAGCCCCCAGCCTGACCCATCACATACACAGCCCCCAGCCTGACCCATCACATACACAGCCCCCAGCCTGACCCATCACATACACAGCCCCCAGCCTGACCCATCACATACACAGCCCCCAGCCTGACCCATCACATACACAGCCCCCAGCCTGACCCATCACATACACAGCCCCCAGCCTGACCCATCACATACACAGCCCCCAGCCTGACCCATCACATACACAGCCCCCAGCCTGACCCATCACATACACAGCCCCCAGCCTGACCCATCACATACACAGCCCCCAGCCTGACCCATCACATACACAGCCCCCAGCCTGACCCATCACATACACAGCCCCCAGCCTGACCCATCACATACACAGCCCCCAGCCTGACCCATCACATACACAGCCCCCAGCCTGACCCATCACATACACAGCCCCCAGCCTGACCCATCACATACACAGCCCCCAGCCTGACCCATCACATACACAGCCCCCAGCCTGACCCATCACATACACAGCCCCCAGCCTGACCCATCACATACACAGCCCCCAGCCTGACCCATCACATACACAGCCCCCAGCCTGACCCATCACATACACAGCCCCCAGCCTGACCCATCACATACACAGCCCCCAGCCTGACCCATCACATACACAGCCCCCAGCCTGACCCATCACATACACAGCCCCCAGCCTGACCCATCACATACACAGCCCCCAGCCTGACCCATCACATACACAGCCCCCAGCCTGACCCATCACATACACAGCCCCCAGCCTGACCCATCACATACACAGCCCCCAGCCTGACCCATCACATACACAGCCCCCAGCCTGACCCATCACATACACAGCCCCCAGCCTGACCCATCACATACACAGCCCCCAGCCTGACCCATCACATACACAGCCCCCAAAAAAATGAGTGTCACATTCCTGGAGAAATCTGTTATATCTTTTGGATGGGAAGAAGGACAGGACTCTTTGTAAAACTCTTATTGGGGTATCCATGAGAATGCGGCCACTAAGGTTAATTACCTGTAGAGTAATCTTGCCTGTCTTAGGTCCCATTAGTTGTTCTTCCTGGGTCCCTGATCTTTTCTCCTTTAATCCATGTTTTGGTAGAACATTGGGGCAGATCCAGAACAATGCTTGTGAGCGAATTTACGCGTGGCGGACACGTAAAATCGCGTTTTGGTAAGTACTGCGCATACACACAATAAAAAATACGCTTCGTAATGTAGCGTAACTCTGAGCGTATGGTTCATTCACGTATTTATTGCGTAAATCCGTACGTGTGGGCGTGCCAATTTTACGTGAGTCCAAAATACGAATGAAATACGCTATGTAGGCAGGGGTTTGTATTTAAAGTGTACAGTATGGGCGTGCTTAGCTGCGTAAATACGTGTTGCACATCCGTACGTGAGCGGATCACATCGGTTACGTGGGCAAATGTTAAGGTAGGGTTTGGAAAGCGGAACTCGGACAAAATACGTACTTTCAAGGGGTGTGCCTAGGGGAGTGTATAGAAAGTACACGTGCGTAAATATGCTATGCGAGTAAACGTATTGCAAGCGGAGTTCTGTATCTACCCCAATGTATGTAGTGTAGTGTTAGCGGGTCACACTGTGGTTGCGGCAGCATGCCGTTAACCCTTTGCATGCTGCCACTTAGGGTACTAAAAGTCACAGCATGCCCTGGAATACAAAGACATGCTGTGACTTAAAGTACTAGGTGGCATAGCAAGCGGTAGCCGTGGCAGCCATATTTTTAATAAACATTCAACAACGATGTCTGGCGATTTTAAAAGGGTTCATTTGCCGCGAATACAAGCTTAATCGCGGCGAATTAACCCTTAAAAAAATCGCCAGACATCGTTGCAGTTTTGAAATCGCTAGACATAAATCAACAACAGTAAATTCAGCGTTTTAAAATGAAAAAACTATGCCTATGTCCTGCGATTTCAAATCGATTTTAGTAAATCTAGCCTCAGGTGTAGATTTGCAACTTTTTATTTATCTCTGGATTAGCCCTTATATGAAATGGAAGCCCCCTGATTCTCTAAAAAGAAAATCATGTGCTCTACAAACAGATCTTGCTATTTGGTGACAAATGTTGTCACAAAAGCATAAACTAAAATAAAGTGCATTTTCTTTTACCAGCACACATAGGGAATGGTGCAGGGGTTATCCTTTTTTGATGCATTGAAAAAATGAACATGAAATTCAAAGTGACTGTCCAGGCCTCCAATAAGTTTTGTTTTGTTTTTTTCCCCCAACATTTTTAAAGCTGTGCATGCAATCTTACTTCTGTATGAGTTACATATACCATAGAAATCATTTTGTATATAAGGTGTTCTTACTTGGTTCTGTCTGATTATTGTATCAGAACTGCAGAAAGTATTTATCAGCTTGACCAGAGGGAAGATGATTAAATCACTTAGGAATTACAGTACAATAAGACAAGTACAATTAAAATTAGTGTCACAACGACTAACTTAAAAAAGACTTCAGAGGATGATAAACTTTATTTGTACTATTGACCAGCACATATCATATTCTATCCTCTCCATATGAATTGTCCTCTTGTCTTATATATTGTTAAATAATTTCATTTTGTTTAAAAACTATAAAATCTATATCTTACCATCAATTAAAAAAATTTCCTGACCGTTTTAACCATTGTAAAAGTGATGATGGTCATTATGTTATTATATCCCCATAATCAAACCATTCTCCCCACATTACATATTACAACCCCACAGTCACACCAATCTCCCTTTATTACATACTAGCAGAAGTGCCTGGCATGGCCTGGGTTTAAAACTTAAAGTTTACTTATCAATGAGTTAGATGTCACTGCGCCTATCACTCCCCTGTCACTCCCTGTCACTCCGTGTCAGCCCCCCTGTCACTCCCCCTGACACTCCTGCTACTCCCCTGTCACTCCCCCTGTCATTCCTCCTGTCACTCCCTTTTCACTTCCCTGTTACTCCCGTTATTTAACGCCATTCACAATTATCTCTGTCCTCTTTCTGACCAAACTCTGCTCACAACTGAACTTATTTGTTGAAACTACATCATCTTTTCCAAAAGCCCTGCCCCTTTACAGACCACAAATCGAGAAGTCCCTATTCATTCTATTCGACTAAACTAAATGTCATCGGGACTCCAATGAGCTTACTGAAAACTATGGATTGGACACTAATGTCGGTCATTTTAGACATTTTATTTTTCACCCCTTCTTACCCCCCATGCTGATGGGGGTGAACTTGGACTTAAATGGCATTGGGAGTGTCACTATTCATCTCAGCGACCCCGACAACTATGAATTCGACTATCGGTTACTTTCCATTATTTTCAACCCCTTCCCACCCCCACCCCTAGGGGTGCTAGTGATGTCATACCCGTAACCCCTCCTGCCTCCCCCATTTCAGCACTCACCATTAACATTGCATGGGCTCCCATAGGAAATAATGGGTAAGAACTCTTCGGGTGTCTAGCATCCCCTTGGGGGCGTCTCTGGTGCCTGAGCAACACAGGAGCTCCAGATTTAGGTGAGCAGAAGGGGTTTCCATCTTGCTTTTCAACCCTCACACCCCTCCCCCGAAACCCCATCAGCTCCAGGCCCTGTACAGTGGTCCCAGGTGTCCCCCCTTATGGTGGCCCTGCCTTCTTGTGATCTCCTAGCTCTGGCAAAGGGGACCTCCTGACCTTGTTTACCCGAGCAGTCTTTACTGTCTATGGGGCATCAGGGATATTAGGAGTGCTTCTCCTTTTGGAGAGGTCTTCAGCCCTGTGCACTTTTTGTGTTGTGCACTAGTTTGCACTTTATGGGCCCGATTCAATTAGCATCGCACCCTCGTTATTTGTGATGCAAAGCTAATTGTGCAAATTATTTTTTGTGCATTTTTATTTGCACCTCACAGAGGTGCGCATAAAAATTGGCTACTGAAAAAGACGGGAAAAAGCGCACAACGTGATTTTTCCCGTCTAACGTGGTGAACAAACTTAATTGAATTGGGCTCTAAATATTTAGCACAGAGCACCGTCTTTCAATAGTAATAATAATAATAATAATAATAATAGTAAAAACAAACACTGGGTCAGCCTATTTGAGTGTAGAGGATTTTCAAATTTTAATTTTAACTTTTCAACGAGCATAACGTTAACAGTTATATCTATATGTTCAGCTCAGACATTTAAAAGATAAAGGTCAGAACATATATGTAACTCAAACTTTCCAACTGTAAAATGTATATAGTGTCTGCTAAGATTAAGACAGTAATCATCTCTTTATAAGATACCTGTAGTTTTCATAAATACCTCCTATGCCATCCAGCTTTACATTTAATTTAATATACACATAAAACTGGATTTAATTAATCTTTTTGTTTCCTAAATCAAAATGGATTAAACAAATGCTAATAATAATCTTAAGAGACAAACATAAGCTGTGGTAGCAACCAAACTTTTAGACAATAAATTATTTTGCCAGTATTTAGAGAAAAACATTGCTTTGTATTACAAATCCAAGAATCACAATCCGCATGTAAATTGTGGGGTAAAAATAGAATTCAAGCAAATAAACTGCAAGCGCTATTATTGTAATGATAATAAAAGAAGCAAAGGGTGATAGGAACATTATAATGATTCTCTAATTGTAAGTTAAACTCTGAAAAAGAAAATTCATCATTAGTTGACCAATTATACAATTTTAGTAGGAACGTATGTATGTGTTATTAGTTTAATTACATGACTACATACGTAAACTATAACAATAGGATGAAAAACTTACATAAAAACACATAATGGATTGCTTTATTTACTGTATTTTATGACATATTAATAAATTACAGACATATTTTGGAATTAACACTTATGGAGATAATAAAACAATATAATATTTATTACTGTGAATTAAGGAATAAATGACAGTATAGCAGTACAATGTCATAATAGACATAACATTATTTTAATTTGTATTTAAAATATGAAATATATAATTAATATATACTGATTGATACAACCACCTGTCAATTTTATTTTATTAAAAAAAAAAAATTCTAACTGAAAGAACCTGTTTAAATTATTAATTATGTTTTCTCTAATTGTTCTCATCTGATGTAATTAAATATCAATGCTATTATGAATAATTATCATTGGGATATTTGTCACAATGGAAATAACAATATTTGTATTAACTGTTTATATATCATGGTGAATAGTTATATTTTATTATTATTATTATTATTATTATTATTATTATTATTATATTATTATTATAACATTAATATTATACACTATGGGTCATATTCATATAATTCACATTCATATTAAAGGTATAACCAAATCAGTCTCTGTAAATGACAGTGATGGTCACTGTCATTCATAGAAAGAGATTTGGTCATACAGGGCTCCCGTAGCAGCCCTGTGTAACCATCTCTACTTATGTGGACACGTGGCCGCCAGGAGAAGGACAGACAGCATGGGAGCTGTGGAGGAAGGAAGCAGAAGGAACCAGGTAAGAAAGAAATTAAGAGGGGCAGAACTATGGAGGCTAAACAGAGGGGCAGAGCTATGGAGGTTGAACAAGAGGGGTAGAACTATAGATCCTGGACAAGAGGGGCAGAACTATGGAGGCTGGGCAAGTGGGGGCATAAATATGGAGGCTGGGCAAGTGGGGGCATAAATATGGAGGCTGGGCAAGTGTGGGCATAAATACGGAGGCTGGACAAGTGAGGGCATAAATATGGAGGCTGGACAAGTGGTGCCATACATTTGGAGGCTGGACATAGAAACAGGGGCAGATATATGTAGGCTGGACATAGAAACAGGGGCAGATATATGTAGGCTGGACATAGAAACAGGGGCTGGACATAGAAACAGGGGCAGATATATGTAGGCTGGACATAGAAATGGGCAGATATATGTAGGCTGGACATAGATACAGGGGCAGATATATGTAAAGATAAAGGTGTAGAACTGCACTGACCCTAGGGCTGATCCTGGGAGGGAGTTGCGAGTAAGAATCCTCCCTGGGAGGGGGAGCAAACTTGGACACAAAAGGGGAATCCCTCAAACCCCTAGTAGGTTCCTATAGAGGAACTGAAAAGGCTAAAAATTGGACAGTGTCCCACGCTCCCTAAACCATGGTACACAATGCAGAATAGGGTAAAAAGAAATATTTATTGGATAACAAATAACACAGTGAGACAGTATAAAATATATCAAAAGATATCAGTGTATGAGACAGATGACACTGGTAGCCATAACTCAACCAAGTGTATTCTACTGTGTGATAACCATGCTTTGTTAGGATATGCACAATTCAATGATCATACAACACAGATATTCTGCAGTTTAAAAGTATAAATCACAACGTGTTGAGAGTAAACAACAGGTAGTATAATGAAAGTCTGGTGCAACAAGTAACCACCCCTGGACATGGTATGGCACTAAAAATTGAGACAATGTCTCCCAAGAGAAATAAATGCAACAATGTGTAAAGTAAAGTTGTAAATACTGGCCAAATCAGTCCGTGCTATGTCCATAGTATATGCAGATGAAATCAATAGGGAAAAACTGCAGGTAATGGCGTGTCAGTAAATCCACAATAACGCAGTCTTTCGTGGGTAATAATAGCATATCAGACGCTGATACAAAATTTTGTAGTAGTAGCAAGTAGCACACCATAGGCTTGATGAGCTGAATCCTACAATGAATGATTGCAAAGTAGATCCACAGTCAAATAATAGGTGATACTCGATGGTAAGAGAAGGTAAATACCTCTGTCTGGTCAGGTAGCGGTGTGTCTCTGACACCAATAAAATCCCAAATCTTGGTGGTCGTGAACCCGCTTCCGAGCGATTCTTCCCCCAGATCATCGTCCGATATGCCGCGCAGACTGGTTTCCCGTTTCACTGGCCGGGGTGTGCACCTCCCAGTCCTAGAGGTAGTGGGATAGAAGATCTTGTGTCCTGTAATTGGACTTCCTCACTTGTGAGTACTGAGAGCTATCATACAGTGGTTGACTTAGGTCCTACGCGTTTCACCCTGTATAAGTCGGGCTTCATCAGGGAAGTTCAGTTTGTCCATAGTGAGGAGGGGCTGAGGGTTCCTTAATATAGTATCACACTGATTAGTTAATTGGATAATTAATTGATGTATTGTACGGATCAAACAAAAGTTCAGAATACCAAATCAAGTCCTTAAACTTAAGAGTGAAGTATTCCATATATCTACACAAAGTGCCACATACAGTCTCCTGTCAATGAAGCTTCAGGGGTCAAGAGTGGGTGCAAATATAATATATATATAATAAATGGAACATATGCACAGACAACGCGAAAATAAAGATGTATAAAATATGAAAATAAAAATGATTCCAGTGTGAGTCTGTCTTAATACATATACAATGGATAGAGCAGAAAGAGATTTGCAATGGAATTAACGTGGTGAGTTAAATTGAGGTGAAAATGCAAAATGAAGCATATGAAAAAATGTCAAAGAAAATAATGCTAATAGGGATGGGCAAGTGCATCATAATAAGGAAAGCACTAAATGGAGGTATATCACAGAAATATTCAGAGATAAAAAGCAGTGGCTAGACACACTACTAGCCCATGGCACCAGAAGGGGATGAACCATATAGAGAACAGGAGTAAATAGACAATAATAAATGATGTATGTGGGATCTAAACTTAAATTTAAAAAGGGGGGGGGGGATTACTGAAAAAGAAAAGAGCCTAAATCTTGATCCAAATAAAGGCCTTTGGGATCCAGAGTTTTCATGTCAAAGATCCACCTAGTCTCCTCTTTCGATATCTGTGCCAGGTAATCTTCACGGGCCTGATCCAGAAGAACGCCCGCCGTCACTCGGACGGCGGGCGTAAGCGTAAGATCGGTTTTGCAGCCGATCTGCGCATGCGCCGGGCAGATGTTGCCCGGCGTTGCTACGGCAACGCCCGATCCTGGATCGGGCGTCCGCAGCAGCACTATAGGGACGCTGGCGTTAGTGCTGGTGGGCGGGGGGAGGTAAGTAAATGAGGGTGGGGGGGCGTGCTAAGCGGCCATACGCTCCTGTGCGAGCATATGGCCCCTTCCTTAGGCCGGCTGAAGTTAGGATAGCCTTTAGCCGGCGTAAGGAAGGGGCCATACGCCCGCACAGGGGGAGTGCTAGGGGGAGTCAGCGATGTAACACTGAGTGTTAGTACGCTCAGCGCTACATCGTACCTCTGGATCAGGCCCCACATCTCCAGTTTTGCTTCACTTTCTTTATCCCTATAAAATTGAGGGATGCAGGGTTGTGTTGATGTTTATCCTTGAAGTGGTTGGGAATACTGTGAGTCGTCATTTGGTTTTTAATGTTCCTCACGTGCTTGGAGATTCTGGCTTTCAGACATCTAATGGTCTGTTCGATATACTGTAACCCACAAGGGCATTCCAGTAAATAAATTACACCTTTGGTGTCACACATGATGTCTTCTTCTTCTTCTTGTTGGTGCAGTTGATGCATTTAGTGCAATATCGGAAGCCCGGTGTAGGTTTTCCACGCCAAGTGGTGTGTTGGAATATGGTGGGTGGAATGGCGCTCGGTGCTAGAATGGTCTTCAGCGTCCGTGGCCTTTTGTAGATCACTCTGGGTCTAGGTGGTAAAAGGTCCTTCAGAATGGGGTCCTTTAGGAGTATAGGCCAGTGTTTCTTCAGGGATTTCTCCAGTTGTTTATTATTGCTGTTGAAACATGTGAGGAAGAAGGTCTTTTTAAGGTCTTCCTCCATGGCAGTGTTATTGTCTTCATTAGTGTCCAGCAATGTGGTTGGATCAAGTGACCTGCATGTGGACAAAGCCAGACGTATGGATCTGGGCATAAAATAAGGGGCAAGACACATCCACTACCCTGGACACATCCACTGGGTGGTACAAGACACCCCCCCCCCTTTACCATGCCGTGAAAATTTTGTCCCTCTTTCCAATTTTCAAATGTTGGGAGGTATGACTGCGTGTATGTACTGTATATGAGATGCACTGTGTGTGTGTGTGTGTTTATATGGAATGTACTGTGTATGTATGTGGGATGCACTGTGTGTGTCACTGTGTGTGTGTGTGTGTGTATGTGTATGTACTGCATATTGGATGCACTGTGTGTATATGTATGTATGTATGTATGTTTGTGGGTTTTACTGTGTGTATGTGTGTGCATGTACTGTATATGGGATGCACTGTGTGTGTGTGTATATAGGATGCACTATGTGTGTGTGTGTATGTATATAGGATGCAAGCGCTCCCAAGTTTCTGCTGTAGGTGTCCAGGTGTGTGCAGCACATGGGAGAGACCACTCTGGATCTCATGGGGAAGGGAGGGGTAAGAGTCAGTCCACAGTCCCCTGAGAGTGACTGACTGATAATAGTGTCTAATAGTCAAGAGTGTCACTTTGTGTTACTGACTGAGGTATGTGACACCTTGTATGCCCTTGACAATGATAATGTTACCCTGTGTGTGTGCCCCCTTGACAATGATGTTATCCTGTGTGTGTGTTTGTATGTATGCGTTCCCCCAACAGTGATAATGTCACCCTGTGTGTCACTGACAGTAATAATGTCACCCTGTGTGCCCCTGATGGGGAGGGCAGGGAGAGGAATTCTTATTCTCTTAAGAAGGAAACTACGCACAGTTACTTAAGGTAGCCCTATGGCACTCTTAAGTGCCATAAGGTACATAAAAATGGAGGACGGGTTAGGGGCTGCACCACTGAGCTAGGTGTGGATCTTCCGCACCTAACCCACTTTTATTTGTAAATACGACCCATTATCACCAAGTGTGCAGGGGCAAATTTAGAGAGGGGTGATTTTTAAGGGAACTATAGAGGGAACAATTGGGTGAGCTTTCTGTAGGTAAGAGGGAGCTCTATTGCATATGATGAAGATTGTGGGTGGAGAAAAATTTGAAATAAGAGGAGGGGTTCAAACTGATCATTAAACCACCCCTAAAAATTCTAGATCCTCCCTTGGAGCTGAACAGCCACCACTCATGGGTTATAGGAACTGGCTGTAGAGAAAGCAGTAAGCTCCTTCAAGACCACCTGGGTGTATTTTGGGGCTAGTAGGTCTACACACAGACTGGAGGTCAGAGTCAGGTAAGCAGGATTTTTTTTCTTTTCTTTTCTGATAGAAGAGAGGAAGTTTCGCCCCCTCTTCTCTTCAGTGAAAATTATAGCTGCTCTGTTTGACTGAAAGATATATATTTACTAAATGCATTTGGCATTTTTTTCCGTAATATGTAAAGACAAGTTCAGTTGGTGATTTTGCAAACTCAGCAATTATTAAATATATACCATAAACTCTACAACAATTTAATGTAAGGATTTAAACCTAATTTAAAAATCCTTTTCACATGAATCAAATCATTAGTTAAAGGTTTAGTAATATTGGGCTGGATCCAGACTAAAGTAAGTGCTTGAAATTAGTAACTCCTGGGCTAAACCATGTTGATTGCAGGGGAGTCATATTTCATCTGCTGTAAACAGTATTATAGTTGAGAGGTGAAGTTTCCTATCCCAAGTCTAAATAACAGTGTGATAGTAAAGCTGGTCAGTATCTATGTGCAGTAAGCCATTCAAAGATATATCCCTGCATGCAAAGAATACAATTAACTTGACTCCCCCTGCAATCAACATGGTTTAGCCCAGGAGTAACTAATTTCAAGAACTTTCTTAAGTCTGGATCCAGCCCTCTGTTATGGGGCAAATCAAAGCTGGGTCACGGGTGGTCAGTGCTCCCCTGAAAACCATACATTTGCTTCCTGAAAACCATTCCATTACTTGTGCCTTAAATAAATAGTTTTACCATGATTAATTGTATCAGGCCTATTGTTATTACACAGTTTAGGTCAACATACAGAAAACAACCTGAATACACTCCCTTTATGTTGTGTAATTACCATGGAAAATAAAATATAAATGACGACCTCTTACGTCACAGCACCCTCTCTTAGATTTTAATACACAAAAAGAAACTAAACAAAATAACTATGAATTCTGATATACACTTTCAATAAAGGGGAGAAAATAATACCATGAAAATATCCACCTGTTACAATATTGATGGCTATTTTTTTTATATATAATTATTTTTCCACATAGTATTTCCACAATTGATAAATTAATTTATAGACAACACCTGGATAAAATTACTATATATTATGGAACTCATAGCACCCTCACTAACAGTGTCATATACAGACAAAACCTGTTTGAAATATCTTTAATTGCATAACACACTAATACATACTATTATGAAATGTGGACATTTTTGTTATATTATTCTAGGTGTTTATGTGTTTAGCAGGAATCTAGCCCTGGAAATAGAGTCCCAAATTGGTATCTTGTCTAGGATCCTACAAGGTCTTCAAGTGCTGAGACCTGGAGAGACCACCCGAATGTAATGGATTAGCAGAGGTTCTGGGGCTAGGTGGGATATCCCACCCTGGAGGATGAGTAAACAAAGCACCAGATCTGTCTGTTTCTCCTGCATAGTAGTAATAATTAGGTTCAGTAATTTGATAGGGCTGTAGGTTAGTTTTTGGGACATAGGACCGGATTCAGAGTTACGAGCATGTGCGATGCGGAATCGCACATGCTCATTTGAATACGTGCTATTCAAGGATGCACTTCCGTGCATCCTATAGCACACTCTGAATAGCACGTAAGGTGCTGTTCAGAGTAGTATGCGGATGTGCAAGGCACATCCGACTTGTTAAAAAGTAGTCGGAGCCTTAGTGGCTAGTGGTAGTATTTAAATTTTTGGTAAAGGGGATTTATATGACGCTATTTTACAGTATATTTAATGTAAATTGGGGCAGGTTTTTATTTATTATGGGGCATTGGTGTCTTGTTTTTTTATTTATTATGAGGCATTGGTGGATTATTTTTGTATTTATTATGGGGCATTGGTGGATTATTTTTTTTTTTATTATGGGCATTGGTGGATTATTTTTGTATTTATTATGGGGCATTGGTGTCTTGTTTTTTTATTTTTTATGGGGCATTGGTGGATTATTTTTGTATTTATTATGGGGCACTGGTGTCTTGTTTTTTTTATGATGGGGCACTGGTGGCATGTGTTTGGATTTATTATTGGGCCCCGGTGGCTTGTGTTTTTTTTTATTATGGGGCACTGCTGCAATGCATTGTCTATCTTTGTGGGGACATGTGAAGCGTTTTTTATTTTTATG
>WWET01004369.1:7500-11332 GCA_011038615.1 Limnodynastes dumerilii | reverse complement strand
ATTCTAATCATTTATTTATTACATTGATTAAGTTTTAATAAATATAAATATTTTGCATCAAATCTTAACTTGTCTTGATTTTTGGATGCACCACATAAACAACTACATATACATACATACATACATACATACATACATACATACATAGAATGACAGTTACATTATATAAAAAAAATGATTAAGTAGACATTTAGGAATGAAACATATTTTATTGTATTTATCTAAAATATACACCAGTACATAATGAATATTTTTACACATGAATGTTTATTTTTATTTTGTGTAAAAAATGTTTTTCATATTACCAGGACTGACAGGAATGTGTTTTGAATTTTTTATTTTTTAATACATATATAGATTTTTGACACAAAAAAATTGGGTTATAAATTAGACAGACAAAATATCAATTATAAATGATAGAGAATTTTTGTTGTTATTATTTTATAAATTAAACACATTTACAAAAACACATAAACTAAAATGTATTTGAAAGTTTACAACACTAAAAACGTACTATAGAATCAAACGTACGTATTTAACAAACGTCCGACTGATCCACATCTACTTTCATAAACGTATTTTCGGTCATTAATACGCACGTGAGGGGACGTATTTTCTATTACGTACGCTTTCGTGCATACGTATTTTTACGAACGTGTGGTGGGTGTGTCAACGTATTATACGTCGAAAAATCCAGACGTATTGGTGGGACTTACGTTTGCACGTATGTACGTACGTTTACGTACGTACATACCTTTGAAGGCATTTAGCTGGCTGTCAATTTTATGGATTTATAAGAGTGCTAAACAATGTGTCAATTATGTCTTATTGAGGAATCTCCCAGTCCTAATTATAATATTACTGATGCTTAGATCGATACCGTTATCTACATTTTATATGATCTATCATTTGTGTGGTCAATGGTCATTAATTATTTTTTTTATGTTGTATCAATAAATATTGTATTTGATTAATTCATAATTAATTATAATATTTAGCGCTGTCTGGATTGATCTGATTCCTTTTCTGCTTCTTTTGACCAGTTTGGGAGAATACTGGTTCTGGACAAAATGCTCTGATGCTAATATCTAATACCTACAACATTATTGGCTATTTTTCCCATGTTTCATTTATTTCCATTTATAATGCCTTTATTCTGACATCCCATCGTACGGAACTAAGTTCTTAGGACTTATTATCGAAGAACTATCAGAACAACCTATGGGCACATGCGCCCTCCCCTCCATACAGTTCACTTACGGATTTTGCGTAAGTGGTCTATCGGTCTTAGTTGTGGATCCGATCCAACGTTATTAAGTCTAATTACAGTCCATAGAAAGTGGTACTGCAGCAGGTAGAATATGATTGTAATGATCTGATTCAAACCACACATATAAAATGTTAGATTTTAGTGACAGAAACTTTATAGGGTGATTTTGGACCAGATTCACACTTGAGTGTGGCATCAGAGGCCAGGTGGCGCACATAGGTGTAATTGACGCATAACAGGATGTTCTCTGGTTTGAGGTATACTTGAGTATATGGTGATTGTGGACCGGATTCACACTTGAGTGTGTCCTTACCTATCTGTCCTGCAGCAGCTTCTTAACTGTGAATCAGGCCCTGTGATTCTTAGGAAGTTCATAAAAGCAAATAATCAGATGCAACCTTTTTAATCATTAAAAATCATGACCATGGGAGCGTGCACACTGTTATGTAATGCTAGGTGGCTGTGACAGGCTTCAATGACTCACTCACACATGTGGGTCCTTTGACATGATGAAAGGAGATTTTCAGCAGCCTTCAGGACCTTGATATTAGGTCCTTAGGAACTTAAGTCTTTAGTTGAACATGAGGTTGGCGCTCTGGTGGCTGTGGGTCACAGAATTGACATGGGCCCGGTTCCCTGCATCAGTCACATGCCTTGTCACCCCATTATAACTTCTGTGAACAAAGTGTACACAACATTACCACCAGTAACACGGAGTGAAAGAAGTCTAAATGAAGTCTAAATTTATAAGCAGTATTTTGTACCCTTTTTATCTATTGTATCTATTCTAAATTTCTATATCCCTTAATATAGGCATAACATAAGCAGTCAAGCCAAGTATTATTATTATTATTATTATTATTATTACTCATCATCATCATAAGTAATTTAATTCTAACCAGTTACATGATTTGATTTATAACTATTATATTTTGGAGAACAGTACAACTGAATACTGCTATGACTATTCTTTTTATGTATCAACTGCATAACCTTGTAAGGCCACTAGATGTCTCCCATACATCACAGATTATCTACTTAAATGCCAAAATTGTACAAGACATTTTATCAGGATTATTATTCAAAACATTCCTGGCTTTTCTAATCCTCTCTCCTTTCTTAAGTGCTGCCTGCTCATCTGTGATATAAATATTAAATATTTGTAAGGATCCTTATTGGTCTAAGTTTAAGTATGCCGATAAGTTACCTTTGCTTTTACATCCAAAAAGAATAACACATAAAGACATTAAAATACTAAACAATAATTTATGTTATATCTGGTATCGTTATGATAAATGTATACACCTTTTTCCTTATATATAAATGTGTATATATAAATGTAAATAAACCATTGTAATATTGAATAACTCCAATGTCTATTTTACATTTATTTTTCATATATTATATTTGGTATATTTGTATAATATAACACTAGAAGAAACTTTTTTAGAAGGTATATATTTCATTATTTCTTTAATATTAAAATTGAGATATATTGGGCTCTTTTCTTAAATCTCAAGTATATGTACGATTATTGAATCCTTATTAGAGATCCAACCAGGCAGCTAAAATTCCCCTCTGTAAATCTATATGTATGGGAATAGTATTTTTAGTACGGGCTACCTTTAATTGGACAGGGTAATAGACTGGGGCTATTTGACCCCTAATGTCTATTAGATCTATGAAGAAAATAAGAAAATCAACCCAATTAGTTATCAAATTTGGATATAGCATCTACAGTACAGCTTATTACTTATATGGACAGTATCATAAACCAATTTTATAGGATAAGGACGGCTAAACTCATGCAATTTGATAAACTGGCTATTATATATAGTGAAGAAGAAGCCTAAACCTATCTATCTAAGACATTCTGCTCCTGACTGTCATATGTATGCGCAATAGTGTCCTCTCGCGCCGCTACTGCGCATGTGCATACGTTGGGGGCAGAATACATGCTGCCCAAGTCCCCCACTCCCTTCCTCCCTCAATTCAGTGTATCAGCTTCCCCTCACCATGCCCTCCTCTTCCCGCTGCCCCGTTCAGGCTAGGTGACCCTGGCAGGACAACCTTTGTGCCTACACAGGTCAGCGTACGCATTATTGGGAGCTTCAGAATATTCTCCCGTGTAATGCTGGACAGGCCCCCCCTCCATGTGCCGCTATGAGAGGGGCACGTCACACACCACAGAGAAGGCACACAATGACATCTGTACTGAAGAGTAAGTGCTGGCAGCATGATGGAGAGAACGGGTGTCAGTCACAGCGGAGGGTCATACGCTAAGGAATCCGTGCATGTGAGGGTAACGCGCACAGAGCGACCTCCCCTTTCCTGTGTGGAGACCTGCACTGGCAACGGAGAATCCTACATGAGGGATCGGCATCCGGGTAACACAGCGGTGCCCACGGCGAGTCCTCGAGCCACACTGCCAGGACGCCTCACTCCGAGAATCACTCTTACTGCAGACCAATGCTCAACTGCCATTCCCGCACACATATTATTTATACACATACACACACACACTATATATACACACAGTAAATATACATACACACACACTAT
>WWET01004369.1:0-2500 GCA_011038615.1 Limnodynastes dumerilii | reverse complement strand
CACACAGAGACACAGCAGGTTGACATCTTACCTGATCAGTTTCTGTACTTTGTACACACTGAGACACAGCAGGCTGACATTTTATCTGATCAGTACCTTTCCTCTGCACACACTGAGACAGAGCAGGCTAAAATGTTATCTGATCAATCCCTGTCTTCTATACACTGAGACAGAGTAGGCTGAAATGTGTTCTAATCAGTCCCGGTCCTCTGTACACACTGAGACAGAGCAGGCTGACATGTTTTCTGATCAACCACTGTCCTCAACACAACTTGAGACATAGCAGGCTGACATGTTTTCTGATCAGTCCATGTCCTCTGCACACACTGAGACATAGCAGGGTTACTTGTTTTCTGATCAGCCCCTGTCCTCTGTACACTGAGACATTGCAGGCTGACATGTTATCTGATCAGTCCCTGTCCAATGCACACTGAGACACAGCAGGTTGACATGTTATCTGATCAGTTTCTGTCCTTTGTACACACTGAGACACAGCAGGCTGATATTTTATCTGATCAGTCCCTGTCCTCTGCACACACTGAGACAGAGCAGGCTGACATGTTTTCTTTTTATATATACAAAAGAGTGGTTTGAAGCACGGGGTGATTTTGAGCTGCTGGTGATTCTAGTAAAATGGGCAATTTCCAATTCCCATAAATTAAATGTTAAATAGAAACATTTTTTTTTGTCTAACTAGAACATTTCCTGCGCTCAAAATTATAGTTCAGTATTTATGTTTATGGATAATTATAGCAATCGGTGAATAATGTGAATAATTTGTAAATATGTTGTATTTGTATTCAGTAAAGTTTTAAAAAACTTGTAATATATACTTGTTAATATGAATAATATGGACAATTGTTTTCAATTATGTTTGCTATTATCATGTGACCATAATAGGAGGGTATTTATAGAAGTAATGTACTACCCCTCACACAATACTACAGCCTTGAAAAAGACCTCCAATGAGGTAGAAACGCGTTGGCCAGTCCTTGTACTTTGACGTAATTTTAAAAGCGCTTTTTGGTGTCTACTAAGAGAGATACCCATTCTCGAATGTGAGTAAAAATTTTACACTGACTACTAATAAAAAAATTATCTTAAAGTTAATCTGCACTATGGGAGCTTTGTTTTTATATTTTTGTATCACCATGATCTTCATCTGATGACCGGAGGAAATATACACAGTACCACGTGCAAATACCCGGGACCGTGAACCGGGAAACTCCTGCCCACAGCCATACGGGGTTGAGGACCTAAGACGTGAATTAACCATCCAACCGTACCGAGGCATACCAGCCCTGACGTGTGTCCGACGAGTCTGATTTCCACAAAGTGAAGGTAATAGTACAATATCTTCACTTCTAAGGATAGAAAGAAACCCGTTTAACACATTGCCAAGCAGCAGCGTGTGTCATATCATCACTACTCGTGATTAGCTTGCTTCTTGCATTGAAAGTGTGGAACGATACAATTCATACAAGAAAAGCCTCAAAGTGAAACATAGTTTCATTTGATTGTTATTACCTATTCATCTGTGACAATTCATGTATAATTCAACCTTTTTTTGTTTTATAATATTGTAAACCTACTATTATCCAGGATTGCTTTATCTGCATAGAGGATTTTGGTTTATAGAGGCGAATTGAAAACAATTGTCCATATTATTCATATTAACAAGTATATATTACAAGTTTTTAAAACTTTACTGAATACAAATACAACATATTTACAAATTATTCACATTATTCACCGACTGCTATAATTATCCATGTACATAAATACTGAACTATAATTTTGAGCGCAGGAAATGTTCTAGTTAGACAAAAAAATGTTTTTCTATTTGACATGTTTTCTTGATCAGTCTCTGTCCTCTGCACACAGAGACACAGCAGGTTGACATCTAACCTGATCAGTTTATGTCCATTGTACACACTGAGACACAGCAGACTGCCATGCTATCTGATCAGTCCCTGTCCTCTACACACTGAGACTCAGCAGGTTGACATCTTATCTGATCAGTTTCTGTACATTGTACACAATGAAACACAGCAGGCTGACATTTTATCTGATCAGTCCCTGTCCTCTGCATACACTGAGACAGAGCAAGCAGACACGTTATCTCATCAGTCCTTGTCCATTGCAGACACAAGACAGAGCAGGCTGACATGTCTTCTGATCAGTATCTGTCCTCTGTACACAGTGAGACAGAATAGGCTGACATGTTATCTGATAAGTCCCTGTCACCTGCACACACTTAGACAGAGCAGGCTGACATGTTATCTGATCAGTCCCTGTCTTCCATACACTGAGACAGAGTAGGTTGACATGTCTTCTGATCAGTCCCTGTCCTCTGTACACACTAAGACAAAGCTGGCTGACATGTTATCATATCAGTCCTTGTCCTCTGCACACACTGAGACAGAGCAGGCAGACATGTTTTCTGATCAGTCCCTGTCCTCTGCACACCTTCAGACATAGCAGGCTGACATGTTTTCTG
>WWET01004368.1:119552-130742 GCA_011038615.1 Limnodynastes dumerilii | reverse complement strand
CTGATATAATGACAGGTGTAATATCTGATATAAAGACAGGTATAATATCTGATATAATGACAGCTATAATATCTGATAAAATGACAGCTATAATAACCAGTATAATAACAGCTATAATATCTGATAAAATGACAGCTATAATAACCAGTATAATAACAGCTATGATTACCAGTATAATGACAGTTATAATAATAATTGATTGCAGAATTTCATCCTGGTATGTCCAGGTTCTGTAGTGTCTGCGCACGTGACACAGTACTAAGGGCTCATTTTCTGATCCTAGCAATTAATAACCGCCCCTTAGCAGAATTTAGGATCTGAATAATTTCCTTATGCACAATCTTCATTTTCTCCTGTCTCTGCTTCTCACCTTCTCTTCCCCCAGTGGTGCCCAAGATTGTAGTGGAAACACAGAGTCCCTCTCATGTCACCGTCTTGGATGAAAAATTACCCCTGTCCGTGTTTGGAAAGTGAGTCACAAGAAAGAAAATGTCTTCAGTAGATTTTATGATAGATAAAAGTTATAATTAGGGTCTTAAAACAAATAAAAAGGTAATAGTGCTGCCTATTATAATTTAACTTTATAAGAGAAGCCAAAAATATTCTAAAAAGACAACGTTTTCTTTGTTCACTGTGAGGAGTTTCTGGATTTAATTGTGTTTTTGTCTAATAGGATTTTGGGGCAAATAAAAACGCTGCGTTATATTATTATTGTCCTGTAGAAACACAGGGATAAATCATGTAATTCATTTACTACCAACATGTTTTCTATGTTACAGTACGTTACTTAGTATAAACTACAGACAATGGCTAAATACTTCTCCTGGAACATTATTAAATATTGGATATAAACAACACAATCATTGTATGAAACATAAGAATGACATAAGCAGCCATGGAAAGGATCTACGTAATCATCGATTTAGGGGCTCTCTGATACTGGAATCCAAAGCTCATTAATAGCCAGCTTTATTAATCAACATGAGGCTCCCAACTACTAGGGTTACTATTACCAGGGTTCAGGATGTAAATCTAAAAGGTACTAAAAGCCAAACATATCAATATAAAAAAAATTGGACTTAAACAAACAAATAGTTAAAAATGATAATCTACCAAATCACAATAGAATGAATCACAGTAAAACCAAAAACTATGCAATAAACCAAAAAAGAGCAGCAAGTGGCAGTGCTGATATTACGTATCAAGTCCCAATATCAAATAACGGTAAATGTTTATGCAATAAATATCCAACTGGCAGTTGAGGATGGTGTAATAGTATTATAATATAAAAAGAGTAACTTGCAGGAAACCTCATTGTCTAAAAGGTGAAACTTTGTGCATATGTCTCAATACCCCAAACTTCCAATCACAACAATTCTCCCTTGTGTTCACTCATTGGGTGGCATGGATTCCCCCTAAAGGGAAAAGCTTCACAAGTCCTGCAGGAGAGTGTGGGGAATAGCGTCACAAGTCCTGCAGGAGAGTGTGGGGAATAGTGTCACAAGTCCCCAGGAGAGTGTGGGGAATAGTGTCACAAGTCCCCAGGAGAGTGTGAGGAATAGTGTCACAAGTCCACAGGAGAGTGTGGGGCAATAGTGTCACAAGTCCCCAGGAGAGTGTGGGGAATAGTGTCACAAGCCCTGCAGGAGAGGGTGGGGAATAGTGTCACAAGTCCCAAGGAGAGTGTGAGGAATAGTGTCACAAGTCCCCAGGAGAGTGTGAGGAAAAGTGTCACAAGTCCCGAGGAGAGTGTGGGGAATAGTGTCACAAGTCCTGCAGGAGAGTGTGGGGAATAGTGTCACAAATCCTGCAGGAGAGTGTGGGGAATAGTGTCACAAGTCCCCAGGAGAGTGTGGAGAATAGTGTCACAAGTCCTGCAGGAGAGTGTGGGGAATAGTGTCACAAGTCCTGCAGGAGAGTGTGGGGAATAGTGTCACAAGTCCTGCAGGAGAGTGTGGGGAATAGGGACAAAAGTCCTGCAGGAGAGTGTGGGGAATATTGTCACAAGTCCTGCAGGAGAGTGTGGGGAATAGTGTCACAAGCCCTGCAGGAGAGTGTGGGGAATAGTGTCACAGTGGCGCACCCAGGGGGGTTTCTGGTTGGCCAGAAACCCTCCCAGATTGAAAATTGGGAAAAAAAAAGTTAAAATGTGCAAAAAAGATAAAATTTCGAAAATGGGGCGTGGCTCCGCGAAAGGGGCATGGCCAAGCGGTCATGTGTGGTAGACTGTCCTGGAGGATGATGGTCCTGGTCTGTGCTGCAATAGGAAAGCAGGTGAGGATGATAATTGTGTCACAACATATTCAACAGTGCTTATACACTGACAAACTCTGGTCCATTGTGTTATGTGCTCCACCAATACATTGTATACTGCTATTGCTATTAGATCTGTTCCTGCAATATTGTCACAAGTCCTGCAGGAGAGTGTGGGGAATAGTGTCACAAGTCCTGCAGGAGAGTGTGGGGAATAGTGTCACAAGTCCTGCAGGAGAGTGTGGGGAATAGTGTCACAAGTCCTGCAGGAGAGTGTGGGGAATAGTGTCACAAGTCCTGCAGGAGAGTGTGGGGAATAGTGTCACAAGTCCTGCAGGAGAGTGTGGGGAATAGTGTCACAAGTCCTGCAGGAGAGTGTGGGGAATAGTGTCACAAGTCCTGCAGGAGAGTGTGGGGAATAGTGTCACAAGTCCTGCAGGAGAGTGTGGGGAATAGTGTCACAAGTCCTGCAGGAGAGTGTGGGGAATAGTGTCACAAGTCCTGCAGGAGAGTGTGGGGAATAGTGTCACAAGTCCTGCAGGAGAGTGTGGGGAATAGTGTCACAAGTCCTGCAGGAGAGTGTGGGGAATAGTGTCACAAGTCCTGCAGGAGAGTGTGGGGAATAGTGTCACAAGTCCTGCAGGAGAGTGTGGGGAATAGTGTCACAAGTCCTGCAGGAGAGTGTGGGGAATAGTGTCACAAGTCCTGCAGGAGAGTGTGGGGAATAGTGTCACAAGTCCTGCAGGAGAGTGTGGGGAATAGTGTCACAAGTCCTGCAGGAGAGTGTGGGGAATAGTGTCACAAGTCCTGCAGGAGAGTGTGGGGAATAGTGTCACAAGTCCTGCAGGAGAGTGTGGGGAATAGTGTCACAAGTCCTGCAGGAGAGTGTGGGGAATAGTGTCACAAGTCCTGCAGGAGAGTGTGGGGAATAGTGTCACAAGTCCTGCAGGAGAGTGTGGGGAATAGTGTCACAAGTCCTGCAGGAGAGTGTGGGGAATAGTGTCACAAGTCCTGCAGGAGAGTGTGGGGAATAGTGTCACAAGTCCTGCAGGAGAGTGTGGGGAATAGTGTCACAAGTCCTGCAGGAGAGTGTGGGGAATAGTGTCACAAGTCCTGCAGGAGAGTGTGGGGAATAGTGTCACAAGTCCTGCAGGAGAGTGTGGGGAATAGTGTCACAAGTCCTGCAGGAGAGTGTGGGGAATAGTGTCACAAGTCCTGCAGGAGAGTGTGGGGAATAGTGTCACAAGTCCTGCAGGAGAGTGTGGGGAATAGTGTCACAAGTCCTGCAGGAGAGTGTGGGGAATAGTGTCACAAGTCCTGCAGGAGAGTGTGGGGAATAGTGTCACAAGTCCTGCAGGAGAGTGTGGGGAATAGTGTCACAAGTCCTGCAGGAGAGTGTGGGGAATAGTGTCACAAGTCCTGCAGGAGAGTGTGGGGAATAGTGTCACAAGTCCTGCAGGAGAGTGTGGGGAATAGTGTCACAAGTCCTGCAGGAGAGTGTGGGGAATAGTGTCACAAGTCCTGCAGGAGAGTGTGGGGAATAGTGTCACAAGTCCTGCAGGAGAGTGTGGGGAATAGTGTCACAAGTCCTGCAGGAGAGTGTGGGGAATAGTGTCACAAGTCCTGCAGGAGAGTGTGGGGAATAGTGTCACAAGTCCTGCAGGAGAGTGTGGGGAATAGTGTCACAAGTCCTGCAGGAGAGTGTGGGGAATAGTGTCACAAGTCCTGCAGGAGAGTGTGGGGAATAGTGTCACAAGTCCTGCAGGAGAGTGTGGGGAATAGTGTCACAAGTCCTGCAGGAGAGTGTGGGGAATAGTGTCACAAGTCCTGCAGGAGAGTGTGGGGAATAGTGTCACAAGTCCTGCAGGAGAGTGTGGGGAATAGTGTCACAAGTCCTGCAGGAGAGTGTGGGGAATAGTGTCACAAGTCCTGCAGGAGAGTGTGGGGAATAGTGTCACAAGTCCTGCAGGAGAGTGTGGGGAATAGTGTCACAAGTCCTGCAGGAGAGTGTGGGGAATAGTGTCACAAGTCCTGCAGGAGAGTGTGGGGAATAGTGTCACAAGTCCTGCAGGAGAGTGTGGGGAATAGTGTCACAAGTCCTGCAGGAGAGTGTGGGGAATAGTGTCACAAGTCCTGCAGGAGAGTGTGGGGAATAGTGTCACAAGTCCTGCAGGAGAGTGTGGGGAATAGTGTCACAAGTCCTGCAGGAGAGTGTGGGGAATAGTGTCACAAGTCCTCAGGAGAGTGTGGGGAATAGTGTCACAAGTCCTCAGGAGAGTGTGGGGAATAGTGTCACAAGTCCTCAGGAGAGTGTGGGGAATAGTGTCACAAGTCCTCAGGAGAGTGTGGGAATATGGTCACAAGGCCTGCAGGAGAGTGTGGGGAATAGTGTCACAAGTCCTGCAGGAGAGTGTGGGGAATAGTGTCACAAGTCCTGCAGGAGAGTGTGGGGAATAGTGTCAAAAGTCCCCAGGAGAGTGTGGGGAATAGTGTCACAAGTCCCGCAGTGAAGCTATTTATAGCCTCACAGTCCCGGGAGTTGCCGTCCAAGGCGATAAATATAAGCCCTGTAATTAGGCCTGTCATTCGCCGGAGGACACGGAGGAACATGGACCGGGCTGGAAGAGAAGCAAGAAGAAGGTGACATCCAGGCAGACTCCAATCAACACTGCAGAACAGTGCAGATTGTTACATTTGGTAAATATGGTGATAAAATTGTAAATTTGTAATGTGTTTTTCTTTACATTATGCTGTTAGATATGCGCAGCACACAGGGGGACACGTACACATATTTTTATTGCACAAGGTGACACTATTCCCCACACACAAGGGAACATTTTAAACAAAAAAAAAATGTAGGGACATTTATTGGAAGCATAGTTACTCTAATCATATTAGGGTATTGTTTAGATGTTAGGAGGCACGGAGGGGCAGTGTGTACTGTTACAGGGACAGTGATTAGGAGGCACGGAGGGGCAATGTGTATTGTGACAGGGACAGTGAATACGACGCACGGAGGGGCAGTGTGTACTGTTACAGGGACAGTGATTAGGAGGCACGGAGGGGCAGCAATGTGTATTGCGACATAGGGACAGTGATTAGAAGGCACGGAGGGGCAGTGTGTATTGTGACATAGGGACAGTGATTAGAAGGCACGGAGGGGCAATGTGTATTGTGACAGGGACAGTGATTAGGAGGCACGGAGGGGCAGTGTGTATTGTGACATAGTTACAGTGATTAGGAGGCATGGAGGGGCAATGTGTATTGTGACATAGGGACAGTGATTACAAGGCACGGAGGGGCAGTGTGTATTGTGACACAGGGGCAGTGATTAGAAGGCACAACCGCTGATCCGCTACAGTGTGGGAGCCCCCTCCCACACTGTACACTGTACACAGCCCATTTTCTTACTATAGTAATCCTAGCGTAACATCTGGTGGATGCATGCACCCTCCAGTTAAGTCAGGTGCTTTACGCACCTTGCGTGCGTAAATTACCTGATGTTATTAAATCTGAATCTGCTCCTAAATGAATGAAGCTGCCTTGCTCGCCGAGAGGTGAAGCCAGTCTGAAACAGCTTCATTCATTTAAAAAGAAACTGCTATGTAAATAGTGCCTAAAGTGCACTGTGCCATAAAGTGGTGTTCTATTAATACGAGCCGGTCATTATGTGAGAACAAAAACTGGCACTTGCAATTTTACGTAATCTACATATCTTTAAATAAAGCATTTACATATTATACATAAGAAAAGATACGTAGATTACGTTAAAAAAATGACTACGCATGCGCAGTAGTAAAAATCACTAAACACCGGACATATATATTATACGTCCGGTAATCTGAATATGGGCAAAAGTCAGGAGTTAGAACATTTGCAGAAGTGTGATAATTATTTGATATGGTGCATCGTGCAATAATAAAGCATATCTACCTTTATGAAACGGCAACTTAATTCTAATAAATTCTGTAGTGACAATGGGCTGGATCCAGACCTTGTTAAGTGCATGAACTTAGTTACACCTGGGCTAAACCATGTTGATTGCAGGGGAGTCATATTTCTTCTGCTGCAAACAGTTTTAGAGTAGAGAGGTGATGTTTCCTATCCCAAGTATAAATAACAGTGTGATAGTACAGCTGGTCAGTATCTGTGTGCAGTAACCAATTCAAAGATATATCCCTGCATGCAAAGAATACAATTAACTTGACTCCCCCTGAATTCAACATGGTTTAGCCCAGGTGTAACTAAGTTAATGCACTTAACAAGGTCTGGATCCAGCCCAATATTTAACTCAGTGAATACAGCGATTAATGCCATTGAATCTTATTGACATACAGGTGAAATACACAAAAACATCTAAATAGATATGAGCTGGATTATATAGAAAAAATCTAGAATAGACATTTCCACGGTAGCAATACATGTGTTATACTCGATTATACTGTATATACATATATGAAACAAAATGTAACAAAATAAGACACAAAATATATCATCCGAATACATAGATTTTAAAATGACAAAGTACTAGAGATTCAACTCTGCTTCGTGTATAAGTGAGATTGCATCTATACAAATTCAGTACAAATTCAATACAAGTTAGCAAGGGGAAATCTAGCAAAAAAGAGCCTAATACCACTGACATCAAGGTTCAATACAAAGGGCCTTATCCAGACCTACGCTTATGAAACGCTCATGTGCATATCGTAATTACGGCAGCGTACCTACGATGCACTTCCCTCGGCACTCCCCTTGGTCGTACTTAGTTTTTCCTTCTTACCCCCAGCAAACCCTACCTTAACTTTTCTGATCGTAACCGCGGACGTCCGTAAGGTCATTGCGTAGTTACAACACTTAACACGCTCATACGGTACGATTTAAATGCCTCACACCGCCCTCGATGCGTATTTACGAATTTCGTATAGCAGGCACGCCCTCTCAACCGTATTTACGATGGTGTTACGATCAAGGCTCATACGCTCAGAATTACGGAGCGTAACATGACTGCAACATCTGCCCCGCGCATGCACAGTAAGTACAAATGGCCGTAGTTACGCTTACACCCATCATAAAAACGCACCTGAGCGTAGGTCTGGATCAGGCCCAAAGTGAAAAGTGACATCAATGACTCCCATATTTTGACAACTTTATATACAAATAATAATATCAAACTCCTTTTACAACAGACATGTGAAATATACATTTTATAGCGGCATAACCAAGAAATATCCCTAATTAACTTTCAGATCAGATACAAGAATGTTTATAAATCTTGGAGGCATAAATAAAATATAGCTGCAAATTCCATAATCATATGTGGAACTGAATAAAATTTAAGATATACAACCTACATCATTACCCTTCTCTCTGATACAAATAAATGGGATACTGATCCAAGAGTGTTGACTTCCATAAGGAAAATTAATTCCAAAATTGAGACAATACCCGCAAGTAAACAGAAACTATTCATAACCTCCTAACTTATAAATGGAAAATCTAAGCACAGTAGATAAGGTCCTCATGTATATCACAATGACTATTCCGCTAGACATATGAGGTGTCTTATATAGAACCATACCTAACTATATCTAAGGGAGGAGCCAATACACAAACCTGAAAGGAAGTCTAAAATACTGTCTGTGTATACCGTATTTCCCCACGTATAAGACGCTCCCTTGTATAAGACGCACCCCATTTTTAGAGCCTAAATTAAAAAAAAACAATTTTAAATGTATTTTTTTATGTATTATTTTTAGCATTAATTAACTTAAAAATGGGGGCATCTTATACAAGGGATCAGGGAATTTAAGACTGAACTTACCTTTTCTGTCCATCCGGCGGTCCCTCAGGCAGTTTTAGGCTCTCTCCACCGCAGCTCTGACTCCGGCTGGCTCCCTGGCGGTGCGCGCTGTACACTGACGCTGTGTGACCTAAGGTCACGTAACGTCAGTGTAAAGCGCGCACCGCCAGGGAGTCAGCCGGAGTCAGAGCTGCGGGTGAGAGAGCCTGAAACTGCCGGAGGGACCGCTGGAGGGACTGAAAAGGTAAGTTCAGTCTTACATCCCCTGTATAAGACGCACCTGGTTTTTAGACCTATTTTTGGTCCAAAAAAGGTGCGTCTTATACATGGGGAAATACGGTACTTGCCCAGAAGCGGAACTAGTTGTGGACCCAGGTGCAAAAAACATGCTTTGGCCCTGATGATATCCCAGGTAACCCGGTGGGATGCTTAAGCGATGCGGTGTTGGTGGCTGTGGGCCCTTGCATCAGCATGGGCCCCAGTGCCGCTACACCTGTTGCACCAATGATAGTTCCGCCCCTGTACTTGCCTACAATTATATACCTTGTGTTACACTCTGCAGGTTCATCCTGGCAGAGTGTGTGTTAATTTCTGCCTAGGTCTGTGTGTCTCTGTTTTCCCCCACCTGCCTGCTAATTGTCCCTGGAGGTGTGTCTGGCTTCCACAGCTATTGGGGGAGTGTTCTTTAAATAGCCTCCAGTGCATGTAGCAGGTGCTGGTCATAGCCTCTAGTTTTCTAGTGTCTCTGTGCCAGTATTCTGTTAGTCACCTCTTGCCTTGTGCTATTGCTTCTTGCTTTCTTGAGTGCCCCAGTTCTGTCCTTGCCCGGTACCTTGCCTCATACCTTGTGTCTCCATTCCCTCCATCTCCCACCTTGCTGTTCAGTCCCATTTGTATTTACCTAGTTTATCCTGCCTGACTGTTTCTGTTAAACAGCGGAGACCCACAAGGGGTTGCTTGCGTGTGTGAGAGCCCTGGTTAGTTTAATCTGTCTTGTCAGTCCTGTCTGTTACTTCCTAGTCTGCTGTGTCTGTTCAGTGTTTTGTGTAGTTAGTTACAGGTCAGACCCTGCTGCCTGTCTCCTCACACCCCTCTGTCTAACACTCACCTGTCTGACTCAGGTCAGACCCTCTTGCCTGTCTCCTCACATTCCTCTGTCTAACACTCACCTGTCTGACTCAGGTCAGACCCGGCTGCCTGTCTCCTCACACCCCTCTGTTTATCTACCTGTGTAGTACTTACCTCTGGCACATAGGGCCTGATTCAGAGGCTGAAAATAAGAACTTAAAGTTACACCTGGGCAAAACCATGTTGATTTCAGGGGGAGTCAAGTTAATTTTATTCTATGCATGCAGGGAGAATGCTTTGCTTTTACTTATTGCTCACAGATACCTGATCAGCTCACTTTTAAACTGCTAATTAGACTTAAGCTGGGAAACATCACCTTGTAACTATAATACTGTTGCAACAAATGAAATTTGACTCCCCTGAAATCAACATGGTTTATCCCAAGTGTAACTTTAAGTTCTTATTTTCAATCTCTGAATCAGGGCCATAGTGCCTTGCCTCAATATACCTTTACTCTGCACTATCTCATGGTACATAGTACCACAGGTGCTCCTTACCTGTCTGCTCTAAGGGTGTATTCTCTCCTAACTCCACACACGGTACTCCAGGGATCGTGACCTACTACTTGGGGCGCAGCCAAGCCCAACCCCACCACCAGGGGCAATGGTGAACACCACCTGAAGGTAGACCTCGCATCCTGGTGCTACTGTGCGTCACACCCTAACATTTACCTTGTCTGTCTCAGTCTTGCCTGTCTGTATTTACCTGCAATCTTTACCTTGCCTTTCATAACACCTGGTTTATAAGGGGATGGTAACTTAGTGCAACCTATACTGACATGACCCTAGATGTATAATCATGTCTCCTCTCGTTTCACAACATCTATTCCGCTAGGGACATATGCAGTATGAAATATGGAAGAAACTGATAAAAAAAAAGGGGAGCCCCACAAAAGACAGAGAGAATCTAACACCTGATCATGGCTCCACTTGCCTTAAACCCCATTTCATCTACAGTACCTGGTATTCTCAAGTGGCCTCCAAACCAGATACTGGCCAGGCCCATCTCTGCTTCCTTTCCAACTTATATTTATTCCCCACTACATCAGTCCACTAAATTTTTGTATCTATCCTAAGGTTTGCACCTTTCTTGTGCTAGCGGCTGCTTTTTTAGAAGGAACGTCTTCATATCCAACCTGCCATCTTTTCCAAACTCAAATCAGTTTTTTTTTTAAACTTTCTTTTATTGAAGCAGCAGGTGAACAGTAGGTAACCATTTGTTCATCGTAGACAAGAGCTGCAACGACATTTTTCAAAAACATACAGTAAAATGATACAATGCTACAACAGGATAATAACACAGCATATGTATAGTAGGGAGAGGGGAGATCACCAGGGAGTCACGTAAGGGTGAGAGTAGGACATTGGGGACGCACTAGGTGCCTAGGTCAAAAAGAAAGGGATAATGTCAATAGGACGGCTATCATGAAGGTTGAAAGTTTAACCTCAATTGGGGATGGGAAGGAGATTGCAGGTCGAACCAAGGGGACCACACCTTGTAGTAGGCTGCCTCCGTGCCTCGTAGATAGGCAGTCATTTTTTCCATGCCTGCGATAAACCAGATATATGAAATCAGAGAGTGAAGGGGAGGAGGGGCCTTCTGCTTCCAGGCTTTGGCGATAAGGCACTTGGCTGCAGCCAAGATTTGGGATGCTAGTTTGCGGGAAGAGGTATCCGCGTCAGGTATAGGGAAGCAGAGCAGGTAGATCCAAGGGTCTTTAGGGGGTGAGCAGGGGAGGAGAGTCATTAGCAGGGAATGAACTTCATCCCAGAATGGAGTCAGAGCTGGACAGGTCCACCACACGTGAAGGAGCGATCCTATGTCTCCACATTCACGCCAGCACTAGGGGGATGAGGAGGGAAAGATGTTTGCAAGACGCTCAGGGGTAAGGTACCACCGGTAATAAATCTTATAGGCATTTTCTTTGATTTTAGTACAAATGGAGGATTTGGCGACGTTTTGGCGGATATCTTCCCAGGGGTCCTCATCATAAGGGCAGGGACATAAGT
>WWET01004368.1:82728-92728 GCA_011038615.1 Limnodynastes dumerilii | reverse complement strand
ATAACAAAAATATAAACAGTCCTTTGTTACGTCTGTGATTGGCTCTGAATCGGGGGCATTTGCAGGGCCCCGCCTCTTACTGTACATTGACCACGTCCCATCCCCTCTCCCCCCCAACATACGACTCAGAACGCAAACCGCCGCATCTGGAGTTGTCACTTCATACATTGCAATCATATCATCGCGTTTTGTCATACAATATAAATGTGTGTTACCCAAAGAAAGGGGCAAACAATATGACCTATTAATGTCATTGTTTTGTTCAGTTTGTGAGTGAGTGAGTGTGTGTGTAAGGGTGTGTGTGAGAGTGTTTGTGAGTGTATGTGTGTGAGTGTGTGAATGTGTGAGTGAGTGTCTGTGTGACTTTGTGTGTGAGTGTATGAGTGTGTGTATGTATGTGTGTCACGCTGTGTGAGTGTGTATGTGTGTGTTAGTGTCTGTGTGACATTGTGTATGAGTGTGTGTGAGTGTATGAGTGTGTGAGTGAGTGTTTGTGTGTGTGTGTCTATATGACATTGTGTGAGTGTATGAGTGTGTGTATGTGCGTAAGTGTATATGAGTGTGTATGTGTGAGTGTGTATGAGTGTATTAGTGTGTGTGTGTGTGTGTGTGTGTGTGTATATGAGTTTGTGTGAGTATGAGTGTGTGAGTGTGAATGTGTGAGTGAGTGTGTGTGAATGTGTGAGTGAGTGTGAATGTGTGAGTGAGTGTGAATGTGTGAGTGAGTGAGTGAGTGTGTGAGTGTGAATCTGCATCTATTACAGTTGTTATTACGTATGATCTGTGAGTGTGATTGTGACATTACAATACATATGAGACAGGGGGCTGCTAATACTCCCAAAATATCTGGGAGACTCCTGCAAACCTCCCGCCAGTCCCGCCCCCTGGATCACATGATAGGAATCACTAGTGTTACTAGGGATGGGCAGGACTTGATGACAATAATTTGCATAAATCGCACCATTAAGTCCCGCCCCCATAGCGACATCTAGTCTTCCCTTCGAGATCTGCTGCTCCCTGCTATTATATATGACCCATAATGCTGTGATCAGCAGCATAATGTATTATCTGCGCCTCCAGAGGGAAACGTTCTCTCTCTGATTATCACATTTATTACTCTTCCCGTCACCTGTGTGTACATGATATGTTAGAGGTACTTCGGGGGGGACTGTCGCCTGTGTGTACATGATATGTTAGAGATACATCGAGGGGGTACCGTCGCCTGTGTGTACATGATATGTTAGAGATACATCGGGGGTACCGTCACCTGTGTTTACATGATATGTTAGAGGTACATCGGGGGTACCGTCGCCTATGTGTACATGAAATGTTATACCGTCGCCTGTGTGTACATGATATGTTATACCGTCGCCTGTGTGTACATGATATGTTAGAGGTACATCGGGGGTACCGTCACCTGTGTGTACATGAAATGTTATACCGTCACCTGTGTGTACATAATATGTTATACCTTTGCCTGTGTGTACATGATATGTTAGAGATACATCGGGGGTACCGTCGCCTGTGTTTACATGATATGTTAGAGATACATCGGGGGGTACCGTCGCCGGTGTGTACATGATATGTTAGAGATACATCGGGGGTACCGTCGCTTGTGTGTACATGATATGTTAGAGATATATCAGGGGGTACCGTCGCCTGTGTGTACAGGATATGTTAGAGATACATCGGGGGTACCGTCGCTTGTGTGTACATGATATGTTAGAGATACATCAGGGGGTACCGTCGCCTGTGTGTAAATGATATATTAGAAGTACATCGGGGGGGTACCGTCGCCTGTGTGTACATGATATGTTAGAGGTACATCAAACGGGTACCATCGCCTGTGTGTACATGATATGTTATACCGTCGCCTGTGTGTAAATATGTTAGAGTTAGATCGGGGGGTACCATCACCTGTGTGTACATTATATGTTATACCTTTGCCTGTGTGTACATGATATGTTAGAGGGGGGGGGGAGACATCAGGGGGTACCGTCACCTGTGTGTACATGATATGTTAGAGATACATCAGGGGGTACCGTCACCTGTGTGTACATGATATGTTAGAGATACATCAGGGGGTACCGTCACCTGTGTGTACATGATATGTTAGAGATACATCAGGGGGTACCGTCACCTGTGTGTACATGATATGTTAGAGATACATCAGGGGGTACCGTCACCTGTGTGTACATGATATGTTAGAGATACATCAGGGGGTACCGTCACCTGTGTGTACATGATATGTTAGAGATACATCAGGGGGTACCGTCACCTGTGTGTACATGATATGTTAGAGATACATCAGGGGGTACCGTCACCTGTGTGTACATGATATGTTAGAGATACATCAGGGGGTACCGTCACCTGTGTGTACATGATATGTTAGAGATACATCAGGGGGTACCGTCACCTGTGTGTACATGATATGTTAGAGATACATCAGGGGGTACCGTCACCTGTGTGTACATGATATGTTAGAGATACATCAGGGGGTACCGTCACCTGTGTGTACATGATATGTTAGAGATACATCAGGGGGTACCGTCACCTGTGTGTACATGATATGTTAGAGATACATCAGGGGGTACCGTCACCTGTGTGTACATGATATGTTAGAGATACATCAGGGGGTACCGTCACCTGTGTGTACATGATATGTTAGAGATACATCAGGGGGTACCGTCACCTGTGTGTACATGATATGTTAGAGATACATCAGGGGGTACCGTCACCTGTGTGTACATGATATGTTAGAGATACATCAGGGGGTACCGTCACCTGTGTGTACATGATATGTTAGAGATACATCAGGGGGTACCGTCACCTGTGTGTACATGATATGTTAGAGATACATCAGGGGGTACCGTCACCTGTGTGTACATGATATGTTAGAGATACATCAGGGGGTACCGTCACCTGTGTGTACATGATATGTTAGAGATACATCAGGGGGTACCGTCACCTGTGTGTACATGATATGTTAGAGATACATCAGGGGGTACCGTCACCTGTGTGTACATGATATGTTAGAGATACATCAGGGGGTACCGTCACCTGTGTGTACATGATATGTTAGAGATACATCAGGGGGTACCGTCACCTGTGTGTACATGATATGTTAGAGATACATCAGGGGGTACCGTCGCCTGAGTGTAAATAATATATTATAAGTACCTCGGGGGTACCGTCGCCTGTGTGTACATGATATGTTAGAGGTACATCGGGGGGAGGGGGTACCGTCACCTGTGTGTACATGATATGTTAGAGATACATCAGGGGGTACCGTCACCTGTGTGTACATGATATGTTAGAGATACATCAGGGGGTACCGTCGCCTGAGTGTAAATAATATATTATAAGTACCTCGGGGGTACCGTCGCCTGTGTGTACATGATATGTTAGAGGTACATCGGGGGGTACCGCCGCCTGTGTGTACATATGTTAGAGGTACATGGGGGGGTACCGTCGCCTGTGTGTACATGACATGTTAGAGGTACATGGGGGGTACCGTCGCCTGTGTGTACATGACATGTTAGAGGTACATGGGGGGGTACCGTCGCCTGTGTGTACATGACATGTTAGAGATACATCGGGGGTTACCGTCGCCTGTGTGTACATGATATGTTAGAGGTACATCGGGTGGTACTATGTGCTGATCGGAGACTCTGCTGCCCCCACCTGGAAGTTGTTGGTGTTGGACCTCGTGTAGAGAAGGAATCGTGTGTTGATCTTCTCTGGAGTCCATGGGAGGACTTTGTTCAAGCGTTCTACTGTTCCGGCCCACGGGACGTTGTCATTGAAACAACCGATCCTGGAGAAACAGACCTCAGCACCTAGACCACAAAATCCATCATTTACTGGGGGGCGAGGCACAGGACACCAAAATACTGCCCCTAGGTCACAGCATGAACTGCAGAGCATTACCTCCTCTCTGATTCATATAATGATATATCCTGCAGATTATTACGTGACTGACCTCTCTAGAGATCTGCAGAACATCGCTCTGTCCCCTCTCCCCCTGACAGATACATAGTGATATTTCCTGCAGATTATTACGTGACTGACCTCTCTAGAGATCTGCAGAACATTGCTCTGTCCCATCTCCCCCAGATACATAGTGATATTTCCTGCAGATTATTACATGACTGACCTCTCTAGACACCTGCAGAACATCGCTCTGTCCCATCTCCCTCTGACAGATACATAGTGATATTTCCTGCAGATTATTACATGACTGACCCTGCTAGAGACCTGAGAGCATTACAGATACTTTATAGAATTTTTGGAAGCAGAAACATTTCTTAGCCTTCTGAACATATAAACTTTGTGCACTATGTATATGTATGTGTGTGTGTGTGTGTGTGGTACCCTGGGGTAAGTGTAATACCCCTCCCTTCCCCCTCCTTACCTCTGACATCTCCCAGCAGGAAGAGGAGGGGCAGAAAAGCTCCCAGCATCTGGATGACAGAAAGATATTACATTGGGAACGGTTGTAGAGGGGTAAAAGCATTATATACTGTATATATACACATCATACACACAGGGGCTGATCCAGCGCTCTCTACTTACTCCTTTTTAAGGGCAAAACAGGTGCATGTCCAGTCCACACCTGAGCAAAACCGTGTTGCATAAAACAGAAAATGAAATAAGCCTTAACCCCATCCCGTCCTCACCCCATCCCGTCCTCACTCTGTCCCTCTGTCCCGTTCTCACTCTGTCCCATCCTCACCCCGTCCCGTCCTCACCCCGTCCCGTCCTCACTCTGTCCCATCCTCACCCCATCCCGTTCTCACTCTGTCCCATCCTCACCCCGTCCCGTCCTCACCCCGTCCCGTCCTCACTCTGTCCCATCCTCACCCCATCCTCCCCCCACCCTGTCCCGTCCTCACTCTGTCCCATCCTCACCCCCTCCCGTCCTCACCCCGTCCCGTCCTCACTCTGACCCATACTCACCCCATCCCATTCTTACCCCGTCCCGTCCTCACCGCGCCCCGTAAAAACCCTTATTAGGACAATCTGCAGGCGCGACTGTCACCTGAAGTCAGGATTGTCACCTGTGATGTTGAACTGTATTGGAGGAAAAGCCTAAACTGTGTGAACAGAATCAGAGTCCGGAGGTGCAGTTTCCTTGCCCCCCCCCACCCCCCTTGATGGGCTTGATGGGCTTGATGGGCTTGATGGCATCAGGAAAAGTGGAATAAATGTCTGACCAATGTGTGTCAGGATCGCAGCCAATCCCCTCACTCACCTATCCTCTTACTCACCAATCACCTCACTCACCAATCCCCTCACTCACCAATCCCCTTCACTCACTCACCAATCTCCTTATTGACCAATCCCCTCACTTACCAATCACCTCATTCACCAATCCCCTCAGGCACCAATCCTCTCACTCACCTATTTCCTCTCTCACCCATCCCTTCGCTCACCAATCCTGTCACTCACCCATCCCCTATCTCACCAATCCCCTCACTCACCTATTTCCTCTCTCACCAATCCCCTCACTCACCTATCCTGTCACTCACCCATCCCCTCACTCACCAATCCCCTCACTCACTCATCCCCTCGCTCACCCATCCTCCCACTCACCAATCCCCTCGCTCACCTATTTCCTCTCACCAATCCTCTCACTCACCCATCCCCTCACTCACCCATCCCCTCACTCACCCATCCCCTCACTCACCCATCCCCTCACTCACCAATCCCCTCGCTCACCTATTTCCTCTCACCCATCCCGTCAGTCACCCATTCCTCACTCTCCAATCCTCTGGCTCACCAATCGCCTCGCTCACCCATCCCCTCACTCACCTATTTCCTCTCACTCACCAATCCCCTCACTCACCAATCCCCTCACTCACCTATTTCCTCTCACTCACCGATCCTCTCACTCACCGATTCACTCACTCACCCATCCCTTTGTTCACCAATCCCCTCACTCACCATTCTCTTACCAATCCTTTCACTCACCAATCACCTCGCTCACTAATCCTCTCAATCACCAATCCCCTCTCTCACCCATCCCCTCGCTCACCAATCCCCTCTCTCACCCATCCCCTCACTCACCAATCCCCTCTCTCACCCATCCCCTCACTCACCAATCCCCTCTCTCACCCATCCCCTCGCTCACCAATCCCATCCCCTTACTCACCAATCCCCTTACTCACCAATCCCCTTACTCACCAATCCCCTTACTCACCAATCCCCTTACTCACCAATCCCCTTACTCACCAATCCCCTTACTCACCAATCCCCTTACTCACCAATCCCCTTACTCACCAATCCCCTTACTCACCAATCCCCTTACTCACCAATCCCCTTACTCACCAATCCCCTTACTCACCAATCCCCTTACTCACCAATCCCCTTACTCACCAATCCCCTTACTCACCAATCCCCTTACTCACCAATCCCCTTACTCACCAATCCCCTTACTCACCAATCCCCTTACTCACCAATCCCCTTACTCACCAATCCCCTTACTCACCAATCCCCTTACTCACCAATCCCCTTACTCACCAATCCCCTTACTCACCAATCCCCTTACTCACCAATCCCCTTACTCACCAATCCCCTTACTCACCAATCCCCTTACTCACCAATCCCCTTACTCACCAATCCCCTTACTCACCAATCCCCTTACTCACCAATCCCCTTACTCACCAATCCCCTTACTCACCAATCCCCTTACTCACCAATCCCCTTACTCACCAATCCCCTTACTCACCAATCCCCTTACTCACCAATCCCCTTACTCACCAATCCCCTTACTCACCAATCCCCTTACTCACCAATCCCCTTACTCACCAATCCCCTTACTCACCAATCCCCTTACTCACCAATCCCCTTACTCACCAATCCCCTTACTCACCAATCCCCTTACTCACCAATCCCCTTACTCACCAATCCCCTTACTCACCAATCCCCTTACTCACCAATCCCCTTACTCACCAATCCCCTTACTCACCAATCCCCTTACTCACCAATCCCCTTACTCACCAATCCCCTTACTCACCAATCCCCTTACTCACCAATCCCCTTACTCACCAATCCCCTTACTCACCAATCCCCTTACTCACCAATCCCCTTACTCACCAATCCCCTTACTCACCAATCCCCTTACTCACCAATCCCCTTACTCACCAATCCCCTTACTCACCAATCCCCTTACTCACCAATCCCCTTACTCACCAATCCCCTTACTCACCAATCCCCTTACTCACCAATCCCCTTACTCACCAATCCCCTTACTCACCAATCCCCTTACTCACCAATCCCCTTACTCACCAATCCCCTTACTCACCAATCCCCTTACTCACCAATCCCCTTACTCACCAATCCCCTTACTCACCAATCCCCTTACTCACCAATCCCCTTACTCACCAATCCCCTTACTCACCAATCCCCTTACTCACCAATCCCCTTACTCACCAATCCCCTTACTCACCAATCCCCTTACTCACCAATCCCCTTACTCACCAATCCCCTTACTCACCAATCCCCTTACTCACCAATCCCCTTACTCACCAATCCCCTTACTCACCAATCCCCTTACTCACCAATCCCCTTACTCACCAATCCCCTTACTCACCAATCCCCTTACTCACCAATCCCCTTACTCACCAATCCCCTTACTCACCAATCCCCTTACTCACCAATCCCCTTACTCACCAATCCCCTTACTCACCAATCCCCTTACTCACCAATCCCCTTACTCACCAATCCCCTCGCTCACCAATCCCCTTACTCACCAATCCCCTTACTCACCAATCCCCTTACTCACCAATCCCCTTACTCGCCAATCCCCTCGCTCACCAATCCCCTCACTCGCACAGACTTCAGGACCCCCTACCTTAGTTTGAATGGGTACATGGTAAATAGCTTATTGGCAACGCAACCTGCACCCCTGCCGATAGCCCTCGTAAGTCTGGATTGAGCAAATTGCGTTCTGATTGGGTCACTCGGATCGCAGATCGCAGAATCGTAAACCCACTCTTTTCACGACGTCTGGATCGAGGCCATTCCACTCACCCATCATAGATTGGCCCCTACCCACCCCTCCCCCTCTGGGGCCCCCTATGATTCCTGAGCAGCCCTGTGCATTATGTGTAGCTGCAGATAAAAGATATATAACGTATAGAGATGGATCACTCACCTTGCTATAAATTCCACAGCCGCCGTCCTGTGAAATGTGTCCAGGTGTCGGCAGCCCCAAAATATACAGCAGGTGGGAGGAGAGAATGTAATCTGATGGACGCGAGGGGTCACCCCTGACCTTGGACTTCACATAATAACCCGGGTGTTTTCCTTCCCCAGCCACAAAGATGTTTTATTTGTCTTCTTTCATAACATAAAACTCTGATGACCTGTAATATAATCACACAATAAAAAGACAGCAAATAAATGTTTCTGCAGCATAAAATCATTCAGTATAAAAAAATAAAATCATGCAATAAAATGTCACAAGTTTCTTTCCAAAGAAATACCTTTGTATCCAGCAGCTCTGGGGGCAGTTGTCACACAGAATGTCACCTCTCCATGTGACACAAGAAAGTCCCCTCTCCCCAGGAGAACATTTTATTATTGGGGGAATCCGTGTTGTGCAGTGACCCATAAATTGTGTAACCGGGGCAGTTATATACAGCTCACTGTCATCTAATAAGGGATTGGTGTGCAGTGTGTGTTATAATGTGTGTTACAGTGTGTATAGAGTGTGAGTTACTGGAGTGGATATCAGTTATGATGTAGGTATCTTTCTGGCAGTAGTGTTACAAGTTATAATATGTTAGAGTGTGTACAGTGTGTGTTGCAGTGTATGTGTTACAGTGTGTATAGTGTGTGTTACTGTGTGTGTGAGTTACAGTGTGTATAGTGTGTGTTACAGTGTGCATAGTGTGTTACTGTGTGAGTTACAGTGTGTATAGTGTGTGTTACAGTGTGTATAGTGTGTGTTACTGTGTGTTAGTTCTAGTGTGTATAGTGTGTGTTACTGTGTGTATAGTTTGTGTTTCAGTGTGTAACTGTGTGTGTGAGTTACAGTGTGAACAGTGTGTTTTAAAGTGTGTATAGAGTGTAATACTGTGTGTATAGTATGTGTTACTGTGTGTGAGAGTTACAGTGTGTATAGAGTGTGTTACTGTGTGTGTAAGTTACAGTGTGTATAGTGTGTACAGTGTGTGTTACAGTGTGTATAGTGTGTGTTACAGTGTGTATAGTGTAGTGTGTGTTACTGTGTGTGTGAGTTACAGTGTGTATAGTGTGTTACTGTGTGTTACAGTGTGTACAGTGTGTGGTATAGTGTGTGTTACTGTGTGTGTGAGTTACAGTGTGTGTTACTGTGTGTATAGTGTCTGTTACTGTGTATAGTGTGTGTTACAGTGTGTATAGTGTGTGTTCCAGTGTGTGTGAGTTACAGTGTGTATAGTGTGTGTTACTGTGTGTATAGTGTCTGTTACAGTGTGTGTAGTGTGTGTTCCAGTGTGTGTGAGTTACAGGTTGTATAATATGTCACTGATTATCTTCATGGTCGCTCTGTTAAATGTTTTGCACCATATTCCAGAGCTGGGATTCCAAAATCCTCCCTCCCAAGCGTTACCTCCCCTCTTCCCTCTCCTTCAAACCCTTCATCCAACTCACATCCTTTGACCTTCTAGATATCTGGTGATGGACACTGTCCAGTCCCCATCCGCACATAGGGCCTGATCCAGAGCTACGGCCGCCGTCGCTAGTACGGCGGCCGTAGCTGTAATGTGCATGCGCCGGGCAGATGTTGCCCGGCGTCACTATGAAAACGCCCGATCGTAGATCGGGCGTCCATAGTAGCGCTGTAGGGACGTTGGAGGGGACGTCCTCCAGCGTCCCTACGCTCACGTTAGTGCTGGTAGGCGGGGGGAGGTAAGTAAATGAGGGCGTGCTAAGTGGCCATACGCTCCTGTGCGAGCGTATGGCCCCTTCCTTACGCCGGCTGAAGTTAGGGTAGCCTTCAGCCGGCGTAAGG
>WWET01004368.1:65052-80532 GCA_011038615.1 Limnodynastes dumerilii | reverse complement strand
GGTGGGGCCCTGGTTTGCCCCCCCCCCCCTTGGAGAATTGTTATGGCCGCCAGGGAAACCTAAGGCCAAGAGATGTTTGTCTTCTTATGACTAGAATTAAGAACACTGCTGACCCTCCAGGTGTAGGTGATACCCTTCTAAGTCACATGAATTTCTATTGTCCCCCCAATTAATAAATTATATCCCCTTTAATTGCAATAAAAGAGCCCAAATCATCCTGATAATGCATCCACAGAGGGAATATAACCTTATAATATTATATACCCTAATAATAACTATTACACTGAATGTTCCTGGTCTTATCTCTGTTGCTGAGTTCCCGCATTCTGATTGGACAGAATTTATATAATAAACAACAGATTGTCGTCGTCCCCTGAGCTCTGTCATTGGCTGCTGACACACCCCCCGTACACATGGTATGGCCATATGGCTGGTATACACATCAAGTGAAGGACATATCATCAGCCACTGAAAGCCAAGGACGCAACACATCGATTCCACGAACCAGAAGGCATTTTCCTATACATTAGTGTGATAATGAAAGATAATAACACCAATTATAACAGCTAAATAAACCTCAGTTACTGGCAGCGGTCCAGGGGTTCAGTAACCGGATTAATGAGAGGGAAAACAAGACAAACCAGAGACTGAATGTCTGATAAATAACAAACTCTGAGAGTGGTGTGAGAAGGTCTCTTATTGTGTCCTAAGGTTACAAAACCATCAACGTTTATGCTCCAGGAAAGACATATTTCCGGAACCCATAGATGGAGGAGAGTCCGGGGACCATACATCCGCACACAGGCAGTCATGATAGATCCCAGCGTTACACATGTCAGGATCACAGGGGAGTGAAGCATCCTCACCAGTGGCGTAACCAATGTAGGTTCAGGGAGAGCTACTGCTGCCCCGGGCCCAGAGTAGAGGGGGCCCATGGCAGCCGCCCACCCTGCACTTAAGGAGGACACACCAGGAATGACAGTATCCATTTATGAGTACCAGTCTATGAGTATCAGTGTATGAGTACCAGTCTATAAGTATCAGTGTATGAATATCCGTCTATGAGTACCAGTATCAGTCTATGAGTATCAGAGTATGAGTATCCGTCTATGAGTATCAGTCTATGAGTATCAGAGTATGAGTATCCGTCTATGAGTACCAGTCTATGAGTATCAGTGTATGAGTATCAGTCTATGAGTACCAGTCTATAAGTATCAGTGTATGAATATCCGTCTATGAGTACCAGTCTATGAGTATCAGTCTATGAGTATCAGAGTATGAGTATCCGTCTATGAGTACCAGTCTATGAGTATAAGAGTATGATTATCCGTCTATGAATATCAGTCTATGAGTATCAGTCTATGAGTATCAGAGTATGAGTATCCGTCTGTGAGTACCAGTCTATGAGTATCAGAGTATTAGTATCCGTCTATGAGTATCAGTGCATGAGTACCAGTCTATGAGTATCAGTGCATGAGTACCACTCTATGAGTATCCTGTGTGTGATACTCATAGACTGACATTCATAGAATGACACTCATACACTGATACTCATAGACTGACACTTATACATTGACACTCATAGACTAATACTCATAGACTGATACTCATACACTGACATTCATACACTGATACTCATAGACTGATACTCATACGCTAATACTCATACACTGACACTCATAGAATGACACTCATATACTGATACTCATACTCTGATACTCACACTGACACTCATAGAATGACACTCATAGCCTGACACTCATAGAATGACACTCATAGACTGACACTAATACACTGACACTCATAGAATGACACTCATAGAATGACACTCATAGACTGACACTCATAGAATGACACTCATAGAATGACACTCATACACTGACACTCATATACTGATACTCATACACTGATACTCACACTGACACTCGTAGACTGACACTCATAGAATGACAGTCATAGACCGACACTCGTAGACTGACACTCATAGACTGACACTCATAGAATGACACTCGTAGACTGACTCTCATAGACCGACACTCATAGAATGACACTCATAGAGTACTGAGCTCTGTGGAGTTTATCAGTCACCTCCATCAGTCTGCTCATGCAAGTTGTCTCCTCCCCCCGATCCTGAGTACATGTATTGTAATAAGTATATATATAAAGCAAGGAGACTCTTGTCTTATGATCCACAGGACACAACACAACACACAGGACACAAGACACAACACACCACACGGGACACAACACTCAAGACTCAACACAACACACAGGACACAACACAAAGGACATAAGACACAACACACTGGAAACAGGACACAACACACAGGACACAACACACAGAAAACAGCACACAACCCACAGGTCACAACACACAGGACACAATACACATGACACACAGGACATAGGAAACGGGATGTTTTCTGCTTTTTTACACTCCACTGGAAAATATATCCTTCAATCACCATAAACACGATGTAGATAAATGTAACAATTCAGTGATAATGGCGTGTCATTACTATGATATAAACTTTGGTTAACATTTACCTAAATGCCCCAGGCACTTGCACAGTGCCAGTGAGTGCCTAGGCCTTGGCACTAATAATATCATTATATTGCGGGTGATAAAAATATGTCTGAGGATCACTGATGCATGAAATGTTATCTTATTATCATAGAGGAATATTTCCACACCTTGTTTATAACGATTCTCCAGAGCTAACGAACCAGCCTGACTCTGACCAGTGACACTGAGTGACTCCGACCAGTTACTCTGAGTGACTCTGACCATTGACACTGAGTGACTCTGAGTGACTCTGACCAGTGACACTGAGTGACTCTGACCAGTTACTCTGAGTGACTCTGACCATTGACACTGAGTGACTCTGACCAGTGACAGTGAGTGATTCTGACCAGTGACACTGAGCGACTCTGAGTGACTCTGACCAGTGACAATGGGCCTGATCCAGACCTACGCTGGCTGGCATTAAGACACCAGCCAGCAGCGTAAGATCGGCTGAAAAGCCGATCTGCGCTTGCGCCGGGCAGATGTTGCCTGGCGTAGCTACGGCAACGCCCGATCATGGATCGGGCGTCCATAGCAGCGCCGTTGTAACGCTGGAGGGGGCGTCCACCAGCGTTACAATGTTCAGGTTAGTGTAGGGAGGCGGGGGAGGGTAATGAGTCTGGGAGGGCGGTGTTATCGTAGTAACGCCGCCGTCCCAGCGTAGTTACACTCCCTTACGCTGGCTGAAGTTAGGGTAGCTTTCAGCCGGCGTAAGGGAGTGTAAATACGCTCTAAGCAGGGGGAGTGTCGGGGGAGTGAGCTGCTGTTACGCTGAGCGTTAGAACGCTCAGTGTAACAGCGTAGGTCTGGATCAGGACCAATGAGTGACTCTGACCAGTGACGCTGAGTGACTATGAGTGACTCTGACCAGTGACACTGAGTGACTATGACCAGTGACACTGAGTGACTCTGACACTAAGGGCCTGATCCAGACCTACGCTCATGTGCGTCTTTACGGCGGTCGTAAGCTTAAAAATGGCTATTTTTACTTACTGCGCATGCGCGGGGTAATTGTCACGCTCAGAAATTCTGTGCGTATGTGCCTTGAGCGTACCTGCATCGTAACTCCACTTGAGAGCGTGGCTGCCATACAAAACCCGTAAATATGCATCGAGGGCGGGGTGAGGCATTTAAGTCGTACAGTATGGGCGTGCTTAGCATCGTAACTACGCAATGAGCTTACGGACGCCCGCGGTTACGATCAGAAAAGTTAGGGTAGGATTTGCTGGGTGTAAGAAGGCAAATAAAAAAATAAATAATAATTCTAAATAAATCGGATAAACCCTCTGAGATGTTTGTCTCCACTGAATCTGTTAATATGTGCGATAGGTGATTAAGACCGGCCTCTGTTCAGAATCTCTATGGGAAAACTCAAGTGTGTATGGAACAATTTCCTATCAAGAATTAGGGTTATTGGACATTATTCTTTAATACCTCTGGGTTTCCTCTTGCATGTTTGGCCCATAGCATTGATGGATCGCTGGCGAAATGCGTGTCAGAGGAGAAAGACCACTTACCAAATCCCTTGGTCAATAATCATGGCCCAGTCTAGTATCTTTAGTGGTTGTAGAGAATTGGACCAAGTGTCACGCAGATAGGACACCTGGTCACTTTTCCTGGCAACTATTTGTTGATGGACACCATTGTTTTAGAAGATATTACTACACTGCATGGCTACCACTCTAATCCCGAGGACTATCTTCTAATCTAAAACAATGGTGTCCGTCAACAGGTAAATTAAGGTAATAGTAACAGGTGGAATGAGGGAGGACCTAGTGACAGTCCACATCACAGTGTTCATGTTATATTCTGAGCTTTGACCATTGGGAATTTGGTTCCAATGTATGAATGATAAAAGTTACATTGTAGCAAAGGCTTACACTCTCTGAGATATATCAGGAAGAAATCATCTGATTCTGTTATCTTCTGGCATGTAAATATATATATAGAGACAGGGGGCCTGATCCAGACCTATGATGCCCGGCGGTAATACGCCGAGTGTAAGCGTAAGATCGGCTACGCCCGATCATTCCCGGATACATGTTATGCCCATTCCCAGATACATGTTCTTCCTATTCCCGGATACATGTTATGCCCATTCCCGGATACATGTTATGCCCATTCCTGGATACATGTTATGACCATTCCCGGATACATGTTCTTCCCATTCCCGGATACATGTTATGCCCATTCCCGGATACATGTTTTACACATTCCTGGATACATGTTCTTCCCATGCCCGGATACATGTTCTGCCAATTCCCGGATACATGTTCTTTCCATTCCCGGATACATGTTATGCCCATTCCCGGATACATGTTTTACACATTCCTGGATAAATGTTCTTCCCATTCCCGGATACATGTTCTGCCAATTCCCGGATACATGTTATGCCCATTCCCGTATATGTTATGCCCATTCCCGGATACATGTTCTTTCCATTCCCGGATACATGTTATGCCCATTCCCGGATACGTTATGCCCATTCCCGGATACATGTTCTGCCCATTCCCGTATACATGTTCTGCCCACTCCCGGATACGTTATGCCCATTCCCGGATACATGTTCTTCCCATTCCCGGATACATGTTATACCCATTTCCGGATACGTTATGCCCATTCCCGGATACATGTTGTGCCCATTCCCGGATACATGTTCTGTCCATTCCTGGATAAATGTTCTTCCCATTCCCAGATACATGTTATGCCCATTCCCGGATACATGTTATGCCCATTCCCGGATACATGTTCTGTCCATTCCTGGATACACCCTAATTCCGAAGCGTAAAACCCTAATTCTGAAACCAGAAACCTGGATTCTGAAGCCAAAAACCCTAATTCCGAAGCCAAAATTCAAACCCTAATTTCGAAGCTAAAAACCCAAATTCCAAACACAAAAACCCTAATTCCAAAGCAAAAAACCCTAATTCCAAACCTTAAATTCGAACCCTAATTTCGAAGCCAAAACCCCTCATTTTAAAGCCTAACCGTCATACGAACCCTCATACACCCTGGAAAGCATGTCCTCTAATGCAATGTCAATGGGACTCAATGCCATGTCAATGGGAGTCAATGTATTCCAATGGAGTCTGAGGAAACGAATGGAAGTCAATGGGGAAAAGGCACTTTCGGGAGAGGGGCGGGAGGGTAAAAAACAAGATGGCAAGGAGCTCATGTGACGCGCATCTGCCCCAGTCATCCCCAAGAGGGCGCAAGCAAGCCAAACAGCTTGAACCCCATTATTTCCTATGGGAGCAATGTCAATGGGACGAGCAGTGTCGGGGAGCGAAGGTACGGTGGAGTGAGGGGCGGGTACCCTTTGGGCCAACCCCACGACAGAGCTAAAATGACGCGGTGGCGTCAGGGTAGCCTCCCAGGGGGCGCGGGGCAGCCGAAATATTTCTCCCCATTCATTCCTATGGAGCCATGGATTCCTATGAGAGCCATTCTGTGCTATGAGACCTGCTGCTGCTGCTTCAGGGACCACGCCTCCAAACCCGCCCCACGGTAAGTGTGAAAAGCGTGCAGGGGTCTGGATCCGGTCCATAGTTTGCCCCTGGAGGTGACTTCCGCTGGGTCTCAGGAGAGGATTTATGATATAAAACACTGTGGATCGGATTCACAGATACGATTTTGCTACTTTTTTTGTGCGTATTTTTAGAATCGGATACTGTGCATACTGCGCATGTGTAGTAACTTTTTCCACGCAAGTTATGTAGGATTTAGGCACAGAAGTCCATTAGGCACGGATCTCTAAATCGTACTTAGTGACATACGTACGGTGTGGTTGTCTTCCGTACATGCAAAGTTATGTGAAAGTGGGAGTGGGGAGGCATTTAAATGGCCTTTTGAGTGTGCGGTTAGTGAATCCGGTCCTGTGACACGTATCTGTGAATCCGGTCCTGTGACACGTATCTGTAAATCCGGTCCTGTGACACGAATCTGTGAATCCGGTCCTGTGACACGTATCTGTGAATCCGGTCCTGTGACACGTATCTGTGAATCCGGTCCTGTGACACGAATCTATGAATCTGGTCCTGTGACACGAATCTATGAATCTGGTCCTGTGACACGTGTACAGCCTAAAATAACCCTCAGCAAGCTGCAATGGACCATGTCTCAGTGTCTATATTTCATAATGGGCTTTTTATACATATAGTATAATACATGTAATAGAATAAGAAATGACACATTATACAGTACACAATGATGGGCTTCTGCTCTACAATAATGCAGGATACTGTGCATCACGTTCCTTATTTCTGGAATATTTGGGGTCTGACATTGGTGCAAGAAACAGGAATAAGCAGGAAGACTGGTTTCCAAAGTGCGTATTTTATTCATTTACAAGAATTGCGTCAGACATTGGAGAGCTGTTTACTGGTTAAAATATCTTCTGAACGGATCTAGAAATAAGCATAATATCAATGAATAACGATATAGGAGACATTATAACCTCTATAGTAATAATATGGATGTCATATGTCCCATACAGATGAGGTCATGTCCAATCGCCTCAGAGCTCACAACTGATACATGATGACATCATAATTTACTGATTATACCAATATTATGTACAGGATTTAAGAGGAGAGACAGAGGGGATTATGTGTGAGGAGACAGAGGGGATTATGTATGAGGAGACAGAGGGGATTATGTGTGAGGAGAGACAGATGGGATTATGTGAGAGGAGAGACAGAGGGGATTATGTGTGAGGAGACAGATGGGATTATGTGTGAGGAGACAGAGGGGATTATGTGTGAAGAGACAGAGGGGATTATGTGTGAGGAGAGACAGAGGGGATTATGTGTGAGGAGAGACAGAGGGGATTATGTGTGAGGAGAGACAGAGGGGATTATGTGTGAGGAGAGACAGAGGGGATTATGTGTGAGGAGAGACAGAGGGGATTATGTGTGAGGAGAGACAGAGGGGATTATGTGTGAGGAGAGACAGAGGGGATTATGTGTGAGGAGAGACAGAGGGGATTATGTGTGAGGAGAGACAGAGGGGATTATGTGTGAGGAGAGACAGAGGGGATTATGTGTGAGGAGAGACAGAGGGGATTATGTGTGAGGAGAGACAGAGGGGATTATGTGTGAGGAGAGACAGAGGGGATTATGTGTGAGGAGAGACAGAGGGGATTATGTGTGAGGAGAGACAGAGGGGATTATGTGTGAGGAGAGACAGAGGGGATTATGTGTGAGGAGAGACAGAGGGGATTATGTGTGAGGAGAGACAGAGGGGATTATGTGTGAGGAGAGACAGAGGGGATTATGTGTGAGGAGAGACAGAGGGGATTATGTGTGAGGAGAGACAGAGGGGATTATGTGTGAGGAGAGACAGAGGGGATTATGTGTGAGGAGAGACAGAGGGGATTATGTGTGAGGAGAGACAGAGGGGATTATGTGTGAGGAGAGACAGAGGGGATTATGTGTGAGGAGAGACAGAGGGGATTATGTGTGAGGAGAGACAGAGGGGATTATGTGTGAGGAGAGACAGAGGGGATTATGTGTGAGGAGAGACAGAGGGGATTATGTGTGAAGAGAGACAGAGGGGATTATGTGTGAGGAGAGACAGAGGGGATTATGTGTGAGGAGACAGGGGGGATTATGTGTGAGGAGACAGAGGGGATTATGTGTGAGGAGAGACAGAGGGGATTATGTGTGAGGAGAGACAGAGGGGATTATGTGTGAAGAGACAGGGGGGGGATTATAGATATATTACATATCACCCCTTATTCTAGAATGCAGATCCCAATATACAGCTTCTAATAGAGAAAAGGAGGATTATTGCGGAATAAGGACCTGGTGCAGAACATACCGCAGATTATGGTGTGGTGAGGTAAAAGACTTGGCTGGACGAGGTCACTCCACGGTAGGTGTCGGCATAATGACCCATCTTGGGGCATCCGGCACTAGGACAAGACTTACAACTGCCCTAAAATGACAGATAAAAAGCAGTCGCTGAATGATTGTCACTAACGTGTGAGCTACAAATGTGAGAATGGGAGAGGTGGAAAGATATAATATAATATAACAATAAGATAAAATAATGACCGATGTAATAATATTAATATTTCCGTCTTCTGATCTTCTGTCCACATTGAAGGTCCCGCAGCTGGCTGTAAACTAAGAGTCAGAGGACAGTCTCTTGTGCGGGTATAGCGGAAAGCTGCTCTCTGACACCTTATAACACAGGCGGGACATATCTTCTCACCACCCCGCGTATTATTACTGTGACACTCTGCACACTGCTCCAGTCATATACAAGTTCACAATACTGTATAATATAAGGTTACACAGAGACACTCACCGCCTGGTAGGTGTTCCAGTTGGAGCAGGGATAGCTGACAAAGGTGTTGCTGTTGCCGATACTGTCCGTGTAATACTTAATGGCCCTCATGTGATTACATGTCACAAAGTTAATGACTCCTGCAGAGGGAACGACAGCAGCAAACAGGAAATGTCATGAAAACACAACTACAACACAACTACATCCTATGAAAACACAACTATGTCACAACTACAGCACAACGGCATCACAGAATCTTTCAGCAGAGCGGGTGGCGGGTACAGGGTAAGCAGCCAGGGAGTGCGCGGCAACAGAACCTCTGAGCATATTTTCCTTCTTAGGATAGGGAAGTCCTATGGGGGCGGTGGCAGGAGAGGGAGGTTGATACATGCTTATATACACATGCTAATATACACATTCCTATATACCCGTGCTTATATACACATTCTTATATACACATGTTTCTATATACATGCTTATATACACATGCTTATATACACATGCTAATATACCCGTGTTTATATACATATTCTTATATACACATGCTTCTATATACACATTCTTATATACACATTCTTATATACACATTCTTATATACACATGTTTCTATATACATGCTTATATACACATGCTTTTATATACACATGCTTATATACACATGCTTCTATATACACATGCTTATATACGCATGCTTATATACACATGCTTATATAGACATGCTTCTATATACATGCTTCTATATACATGCTTCTATATACACATGCTTATATACACATGCTTCTATATACACATGCTTATATACACATTCTTATATACACATGCGTCTATACACATGCTTCTATATACATGCTTATATACACATGCTTCTATATACATGCTTATATACACATGCTTCTATATACACATGCTTCTGTATACACATGCTTCTATACACATGCTTCTATACACATGCTTATATACACATGCTTCTATATACATGCTTATATACACATGCTTCTATATACATGCTTTTATACACATGCTTTTATACACATGGTTATATATACATGCTTATATACACATGCTTCTATATACACATGCTTCTATATACACATGCTTATATACGCATGCTTATATACACATTCTTATATACACATGTTTCTATATACACATGCTTATATACACATGCTTATATACACATGCTTATATACACATGCTTCTGTATACACATGCTTTTATACACATGCTTTTATACACATGGTTATATACACATGCTTCTATACACATGCTTCTATACACATGCTTATATACACATGCTTTCTGGTCTGTGAATCGGACACTTGGTAAGAGGGGCACAGGTGTTACCAGAGTGCTGGTGAGTGTGGTATGGATTGTGTATGAGCAGTGACGCCCTATATTTACATGAGCTAGACAGAGTCACATAACGGGTTAATACAGAAGCAGGAGCACTGTGACATCTATACAGGGTGAAAAACAATGACCAGCTACAATGTAACAAGAGTATTTACCGCTCCAAATATCCTCAACGTTGACATTGGGGATCTGAATGTTCTGAGGGCAGCCGGGCATTTTCACACCACCATTGGGGAAGAAATCCAAGTGGCCAACGACCTGGCTCATGCCGAAGCCTGAAAGACAGAGGCGGAAGTGACTCCAACGCCATTCACCATCACTGCCTAATATACATAGGCCATCGCTTGCTCTGCATATAAGAAGTAGACAAGACTGACGACGTAGCATGGACATGATACATTGTCACCTGACCCAATTCAGATCCCCCGCTGTTATCCACACTAACGCTCAGCGCACCCATAAGACTAACGCTCAGCGCACCCATAAGACTAACGCTCAGCGCACCCATAAGACTAACGCTCAGAGACCCATAAGACTAGCGCACAGAGACCCATAAGACTAACGCTCAGCACACCCATAAGACTAACGCTCAGCGGACCCACAGGATCTGTAACATCTGAGAGAGCTTTCAGGCCTCAGGTTGCGCAAACAACCCACCAATTATATTTAAAGGTAACGATAACAGCGTCCGATAGACGTCTTACGCACATAACATCTGGATGTCGCATGCAACCTCCCCACAACATAACGTAGGTCACTCCATCCGGTCCGATATCTGTTCTCTAGATAGCCACTCAGCAGACCACCATCTGTAACTGTCAGCCTCTCACATGGGAGTACTGCCACCATCTGTAACTATCAGCCTCTTACATGGGAAATACTGCCACCACCTGTAACTCTCAGCCTCTTACATGGGAGATACTGCCACCACCTGTAACTCTCAGCCTCTTACATGGGAGATACTGACACCACCTGTAACTATCAGCCTCTTACATGGGAGATACTGCCACCATCTGTAACTCTCAGCCTCTTACATGGGAGATACTGGGAAATCCGCAGCTGAATAGTTATAATTCTCCCACAGAAATTAATGAAAAGAAATCATTGCAAAAATACTGACCCAAATTAGGAACCAGAGAACCGGAATCTGTGTGGATGACATCAACGAGAGTGGCGTCTGAGGGGTCCAGTCTGACTTCTGTAGGTGTGTTCTGGAAGTAGGGCTCGGCAGGGTCCAGACCTGAGGGGACGGTGGAAAGAAGACACAGGGATTGTTTTACCATCTATTCAAAATACTATTGGTTATCAGTCTCCCTGCATCTCATAGGTTGTTTCCAGTTCTCCCTGCATCTCATTGGTTGTTTCCGGTTTTCCCCTACACTTCATGGGTTCTTTCCGGTTCTCTCCTACACTTCATGGGTTCTTTCCAGTTCTCCCCTACACTTCATGGGTTCTTTCCAGTTCTCCCCTACACTTTATGGGTTCTTTCCAGTTCTCCCCTACACTTCATGGGTTCTTTCCGGTTCTCCCCTACACTTCATGGGCTCTTTCCGGTTCTCCCCTACACTTCATGGGTTGTTTCCAGTTCTCCCATACACTTCATGGGTTCTTTCCGGTTTTCCCCTACACTTCATGGGTTCTTTCCAGTTCTCTCCTACACTTCATGGTTGTTTCCAGTTCTCCCCTACACTTCATGGGTTCTTTCCAGGTCTCCTCTACACTTCATGGGTTCTTTTCGGTTGTCCTCTACGCTTCATGGATCTTTCCAGTTCTCCCCTACACTTCATGGTTGTTTCCAGTTCTCCCCTACACTTCATGGGTTCTTTCCGGTTCTCCCCTACACTTCATGGTTGTTTCCAGTTCTCCCCTACACTTCATGGGCTCTTTCTGGTTCTCCCCTACACTTCATGGGTTCTTTCCTGTTATCCTCTACACTTCATGGGTTCTTTCCAGTTATCCTCTACACTTCATGGGTTCTTTCCAGTTATCCCCTACACTTCATGGGTTCTTTCCAGTTATCCCCTACCACCGAAGCGTGTTTCGCCAAGTCTGGCTTTATCAAGGAAGCAGCATAATATCAGTTTACCCTGCATCTCATTGACTGAGTCCAAGTCTCCCCAGACCTCATTGGCTACTTTTAGTTCTTATCAGTTCTCATTAGCTAAATCTAATTCTCCCCCACACCTTATTGGCTGTATCCAGCTTTCCCCTATACCCAGCAAATTTTCCTCCCTAATTCATGATTGGTCACCTGTAATGCGAGCGATGCCTCTCTTCCTCTTTCCAGCCTCACCAACTGTGTGTGCGCCCAGACTGTGGCCAATCAGATGGACGTTGGAGGGACCATAGCCTAAGTTGTTCTAATGATAAATATATTGTATTACACAAAGAAGGATTTCTATGAATCTTTTCCATCAGAAAACAGCAAATTCTACACAGTCTGAGCAAAGTCCTGGAAACGGCTGAATAGTGAGCAGTACAATCAGCAATAACCCCTAGTGAGAAGTGTAATAAGCAATAAGCACTAGTGAGCAGTGTGACCGGCAATAACCACTAGAGAGCAGTGTGACCGGCAATAACCACTGGTAAGCAGTGTGACCGGCAATAACCACTAGAGAGCAGTGTGACCAGCAATAACCACTAGAGAGCAGTGTGACCGGCAATACCCACTGGTGAGCAGTGTGACCAGCAATAACCACTAGAGAGCAGTGTGACCGGCAATAACCACTGGTGAGCAGTGTGACCGGCAATAACCACTAGAGAGCAGTTTGACCGGCAATAACTACTGGTGAGCAGTGTGAATGGCATTGAGAACTGTCAGATTTGTATCGGAGACACAGCAATCATGTTAGAAGAAGATGTGATGGTTTTATATATATATACTCCTGAACAGGGACATTTCTGCTCAAATACAGTTTGTTAATAAAATTTGTGTATTGTTTGGGCAGCTTGCAGCAAACTTATTAATGTCAATGGTCGGATCCAGAACTATGGCCGTCTTCCACAGACGGCCGTAATCGTCTTTCAGACCGCATATACGCAATCTACGTATCGAAACGATACGTTGATTACGTACAATAGCTACTACGCATGCGCAGCAGCTATCTTTCAGCAAATTACGGCCATCTGTGGAAGACGGCCGTAGTTCTGGATCCGGACCATTTTCCTGGATGGACAATATACTGACACGCCAGGCTTGGCTGCTTCAGCTGTTTGTCCCCTTGATACAGAGTGAGACAGGGAATGAGACTCTCTGATCTGACACTATGAGCCCAGTGACAGACACAGACACACATCAGGTCCATTACCTGGAGGACGTTCAGAAAATAGGCCAATTCTGCGCCCACCACGCGGATGTTATTAGACGCCTGTGAGTAGAGAGTGCGCGATCCTCCGCTCCAGTCCACACAAATGCAGTTCACGTCCTCAATTGTGAAGAGTTTCTGGAGATAAAAAGGACATGATTATAAAGTGCTGTATTTATCACTACACTGAGCCTGTGTTGTTTATATGTCTGTAATCCTCCTTCATCCGCTGTATATATCACTACACTGAGCCTGTGCTGTTTATATGTCTGTAATCCTCCTCCATCCGCTGTATTTATCACTACACTGAGCCTGTGCTGTTTATATGTCTGTAATCCTCCTCCATCCGCTGTATATATCACTACACTGAGCCTGTGCTGTTTATATGTCTGTAATCCTCCATCCGCTGTATATATCACTACACTGAGCCTGTGCTGTTTATATGTCTGTCATTCTCCTTCATCCACTGTATAAATCACTACACCGAGCCTGTGCTGTTTATATGCTGTAATCCTCCTTCATCCGCTGTATATATCACTACACTGAGCCTGTGCTGTTTATATGTCTGTCATTCTCCTTAATCCACTGTATATATCACTACACTGAGCCTGTGCTGTTTATATGTCTCTAATCCTCCTTCATCCACTGTATATATCACTACACTGAGCCTGTGCTGTTTATATGTCTGTCATTCTCCTTAATCCACTGTATATATCACTACACTGAGCCTGTGCTGTTTATATGTCTGTCATTCTCCTTAATCCACTGTATATATCACTACACTGAGCCTGTGCTGTTTATATGTCTGTCATTCTCCTTCATCCGCTGTATATATCACTACACTGAGCCTGTGCTGTTTATATGTCTGTCATTCTCCTTCATCCGCTGTATATATCTGCAATGCATGGATGTCCCTTCTATTATCATTCAAAGATAGATAACGATCTGGGCCCACAGCTGACAATCTACTAACGGAATGGACCATTGCGGATGTGAGATTAGTGACTGTAAAATGTGTTGTAAACCTGACCCCTCGCTCGCAGGTCTGGAACATTAGCGCCATGTACATGGTAAGTCAGGATCCCCCGTGCCCCCATGGGGGGGGGGCAGTTATGGCCTCCCAGCATTAGACCCCTCTCACCCTGCATATGTCAGACAGCCAGCTGGCATCTCCGCTGTCAGTAAAGCCGTGAACAATGAAACGGGTTTTCCTGGATGTACGGAAATTGGATGAGGTGATGGTGGAAGGGTTAATGGCGCTGATCACCTGGTGGAAAAGGAAGGACATTTATCAGTGTTATTATATGAACAGGGTCGTAACATGCGGTATAAGACCGGGAGAATAAGCGCTGACACCGCCATCTTGTTTCTCAGACCACAAACTGGATCACCTGCTCACAAATGTCTAAACAGAATCAGAATTCTAAAATCTATAAAAGGGGTGAAGATTATTCCCAACGCTCCAAGCCTGGCATTGCCGATACCCTGGTCACACAATAAGCAGGCGCCGTCAGTGATGACATGAGATACTTGGTCGTTTCAGCTATTTGTCACAGTGGGGCAGATCCAGAACTACGCATTTCCGCGAATTTACGCAGATTTGTACGTACTGCGCATGCGCACCGCAGAAAATACGCACATTCACGTAGCGTATTTTCAAACGTATGGGTAATTCACGTATTGCTAATGTAAATACTTACGTGTGGGCGTGCCAAATTTACGTTAGCGACCAATACGTGCGTTTTACGTGAAGTAGGCGGGGGGGTGGTATTTAAAGTGAACAGTATGGGCGTGCTAAGCTGTGTACGTTCACGTAGTCAGTAAGTCCGTTCGCGGACGTATGCTGTTACGTTAGGAAAAGTTAAGGTAGGTTTTGGGTAGCGTATTTTGACAAAATACGTCCGTGCAAGGGGTGTGCCGAGGGGAGTGTAGCGAACTTACGTGTACGAAAATACGCACCGCTAA
>WWET01004368.1:40516-54595 GCA_011038615.1 Limnodynastes dumerilii | reverse complement strand
GACTTAGGGTCAGGCTGCAGGGAGGGGATCCAGCATGGAAGGGGAGACGTAGGGTTAGGCTGCAGGGAGGGGATCCAGCATAGAAGGGGAGACGTAGGGTTAGGCTGCAGGGAGGGGTTTCAGCATAGAAGGGGAGACTTAGGGTTAGGCTGCAGGGAGGGGTTCCAGCATAGAAGGGGAGACTTAGGGTGAGGCTACGGGGAAGGGATCCAGCATAGAAGGGGAGACTTAGGGTTAGGCTGAAGGGAGGGGATCCAGCATAGAAGGGGAGACTTAGGGTTAGGCTGCAGGGAGGGGATCCAGCATAGAAGGGGAAACTTAGGGTTAGGCTGCGGGGAGGGGATAGAGTTTAGAAGGGGAGACTTCAGGTTAGGCTGTGGGGAAAGGAGGGTTTGGGTTAGGGTAACGGAAAGGGGAGGGTTAGGATGAGGATTAGGGTTGGGGGTTTTCACTTATGGCCAGGATACTGGGGGTCATTCTCTTCTACCTGAGGCCTGATAATGGGTTTAGTAGTAAAATACATGGTTTCCTATGATAAAATGGTAGAATACGGCCCATCTTGTCCTCACGGGTTAATACGCTGCTGTCGCAATGCACAGATAAACTGCAATGTCTTCACGTCATACATTTTTAACCATTCTGCGAATCTCGCATGATCCCTAAAGGTTCATACTTTATTTAAGTGTTACCAAAGCTTTGATGTTGGATGGACAGTGAAATATTCTGTAATATTAGCTGATTTCTGCGACCTCAGCAGCTATGAATGTGAGGACGTTGAGGCAATAAGACTGGCGTTCATGGTCTGTGAAAATTCCAGGTATAGACAGATGGGGATAATATTAATGTAACTTAATGCAGAGGAAATCTCCAGCGGAGCAGCTCAGAGCCGTCTCTCAAGGACACTGAAATCGCGCTGCTGTCAGCTGATCTATATGTTTATACTCCCTGGCTGGGGAGCCCGTATCTCACGGCGTGTTATAATGATATGCCAGGAATCCCAAAACTGGAAACCAGAACCAGAATTACTATCGTTAAATGACTAGCGCAAGCCACGAAATTCCACAAGGAGATCGGTTCGATGGGGCATGCCCTCGCATACCTAATCTCCACAAGGGGGCGGAGATAGGCATGCTAAAGAGGCATTGTGGGCGGGATTTGGCATTGGTTTATGGGCGCATATCTCACCAAATGCGGGAAGGGGGGGGGAGTGACATGCGGTGAACTTCTCTCTTGTGTGCGGATTTCCAGAACTCTGTACGTACGGAATGCAGGCGGAGGAGACAGATACAGCCCAAATAGGGTTAGGGATTGGGTGAGGCTAGGTTAAAGGACAGGGAAAGGTTGTGGATTGGGTTAGGGCTTAGGATTGTGTCAGGGGTATGGGGTCAGGTTAGGTTAAGAGTAGGAAAGAATTAAGTATTTGGTTAGGGTTTAGGGTTGTGGATTGGGTTAGGGGTATGGAGTCAGGAGTGGCTAAGGGGTAGGGAAGGGTTATGGATTGGGATAGGGGTTAGGTTAAGGGTAGGGAAGGGTTAAGTAGGGTGTGGGTCCCCGATCAGAACGGCCCTGTTTAGATAAAGCCATTTCCTTCCAGCTAGTTTTGAACTGGCTGGGATTTCGATTGCATATGCCTTGATGAGACAGAGCAATCGATCCACAGAGCACCAAGCTTTCGCTGCTCTGAAAAGTACATTTAAAAAGTCCCCTACTCCTTTCCCTAATTCTAACTCTAACCCTCATTACCCTAACCCTAACCCATCCTTTCCCACAGCCTGACCCTAACCCTCCCTACCTGGCAGCCTGACCCTAACCCACCATCTCCCGCAGCCTGACCCTAACCCACCATCTCCCGCAGCCAGACCCTAACCCTCCATCTCCCGCAGCCTGAGCCTAACCCTCCCTCAACTGCAGCCTGACCCTAACCCTCCATCTCCCGCAGCCTGACCCTAACCCTCCCTACCCTGCATGGAGAGGTTACTTGTTACTTGTGGAATGGGTTAAGGGTATGAGGTCAGGTTTGGCTAAGGGGTAGGGAAGGGTTAAGTACTGGATTAGGGTGGGTCTCCGGTTGGAACGGCCCAATTTCAAAAGTGCCGTTTCCTTCGATTTTGATTGCATATGCCTCGTGGAGGCCTTGCAATCGATCCAAGAAGCACCGACCTTTCGGTGCTCCGAGAAGTTAGTAAAAATAGTCCCCCACTCCTTTCCCTAATTCTTACCCTAACCCTCTCCTCTCACTACCCTAAGCCTAACCATCCCTTACTTGCAGCCTGACCCTAACCCTGCCTCCCCTACACTGAGAGTTTACTCATCTGTCCCTCGTCCAGAGAATGGGTGAAATATGCTGAACGGCATACTCACCCATTCTGAAAAAAAGGTAAAAAATGGTAAGTATTCGAAAAAGGGACATCCGAAAAGGAACTTTCGGATGTCTCTTTTTCGCAATTCGGATTTTCTGACCGGAGAATGCAACCGAGGGTTTAGAGTTGCGGATTGGGTTAGGGGTAGGGATTGGGTTAAGTGTTTAAAATCAGGTTAGGGATTAGGGATAGGATTAGGTTTAAGGTTAGGGATTGGGTTAGGGTTAAGGTAGGGAATTGTGTTAGGGTTTAGGTTCATTTTAGGGGTAGAGTTGGGTTCGGCACTGGGATAGGGAATAGGTTAGGGTTGTGGATTGGGTTAGGGGTAGGGATTTTGTTAGGGGTTAGGGTTAGAGATTGGTTTAGGGGTGAGGGATAGGGTTGTGGATTGGGTTAGGGGTTTATGTTATTTTTAGGGATAGAGTAGGGTTAAGCACTGGGTTAGGGGTTAGGGTTAGAGATTGGTTTAGGGGTGAGGGTTGTGGATTGGGTTAGGGGTTTAGATTAGTTTTAGGGGTAGAGGGCATAGGGGTTAGTTTAGGGTTGTGGATTGGGTTAGGGGTAAGGGTTAAGGATTGGGTTAGGGTTGTAGTTGATAAATGGTATTATTAAGCTTGGCTGATAAGTGATGCTTATAGAATTAAAAAGTGCTGTGATCTGTGCCTGCCAGCAGATGGCAGTATCTGCCTACATAATGACAATAGCATCTGTACTGATGTTTGTTATGTGGATTGAAATCATCCTGTGGTTGATAGGACTCTGCCTTGTCCCCTACCCATGTCCTGTGACTGTGTCCGAGCCATGAGGCAAGGACCAGAGCCAGTATAAGGGGGCCCCACCTGCAGTCCTGGGTCACATGAAGGGGATGCAGCCGCATCGAGAGTCACAAAATGAAATCAGCACAAACTTTTCCAATGACTGTGATCTGCTTCTCAGGCCGTTATGACAGCAATATATGATAAATACATAAAGGAAAAGGCCCGAGGGCATAATGTGTCTTCCATTACTGCTGCCTCATAGCACTATACAGCTGCAATCAGCGCAGGCGATTAACCCTTTATCTCACACAGAAAGCGCTTTCCTTCTACCGGATAATTGTCTCATTTTATGGATGGTATTTAAAGATTCGCTTTATATTATTACGCTAATTCCTGAACACTGGTTTATTCTCATACATATGGAGATTATAGGAGTCTAGTTACACAATACTGTGCTGTAACCAGGAACAGGGTGTGCTCTGTACTGTACAGCAGTCACTGGGATACTATATGTACTGTACACCAGTCACTGGGATACTATATGTGCTGTACAACAGTCACTGGGATACTATATGTGTTGTACAACAGTCACTGGGATACTATATGTGCTGTACAACAGTCACTGGGATACTATATGTGCTCATATCAGTCACTGGGATGCTCTCTGTATGGCATATCAATCACTGGGATGCTCTCTGTAAGGCATATCAGTCACTGGGATGCTCTCTGTATGGCATATCAATCACTGGGATGCTCTCTGTAAGGCATATCAGTCACTGGGATGCTCTCTGTATGGCATATCAATCACTGGGATGCTCTCTGTAAGGCATATCAGTCACTGGGATGCTCTCTGTATGGCATATCAATCACTGGGATGCTCTCTGTAAGGCATATCAGTCACTGGGATGCTCTCTGTATGGCATATCAATCACTGGGATGCTCTCTGTAAGGCATATCAGTCACTGGGATGCTCTCTGTATGGCATATCAATCACTGGGATGCTCTCTGTAAGGCATATCAGTCACTGGGATGCTCTCTGTATGGCATATCAATCACTGGGATGCTCTCTGTAAGGCATATCAGTCACTGGGATGCTCTCTGTATGGCATATCAATCACTGGGATGCTCTCTGTAAGGCATATCAGTCACTGGGATGCTCTCTGTATGGCATATCAATCACTGGGATGCTCTCTGTAAGGCATATCAGTCACTGGGATGCTCTCTGTATGGCATATCAATCACTGGGATGCTCTCTGTAAGGCATATCAGTCACTGGGATGCTCTCTGTATGGCATATCAATCACTGGGATGCTCTCTGTAAGGCATATCAGTCACTGGGATGCTCTCTGTATGGCATATCAATCACTGGGATGCTCTCTGTAAGGCATATCAGTCACTGGGATGCTCTCTGTATGGCATATCAATCACTGGGATGCTCTCTGTAAGGCATATCAGTCACTGGGATGCTCTCTGTATGGCATATCAATCACTGGGATGCTCTCTGTAAGGCATATCAGTCACTGGGATGCTCTCTGTATGGCATATCAATCACTGGGATGCTCTCTGTAAGGCATATCAGTCACTGGGATGCTCTCTGTATGGCATATCAATCACTGGGATGCTCTCTGTAAGGCATATCAGTCACTGGGATGCTCTCTGTATGGCATATCAATCACTGGGATGCTCTCTGTAAGGCATATCAGTCACTGGGATGCTCTCTGTATGGCATATCAATCACTGGGATGCTCTCTGTAAGGCATATCAGTCACTGGGATGCTCTCTGTATGGCATATCAATCACTGGGATGCTCTCTGTAAGGCATATCAGTCACTGGGATGCTCTCTGTATGGCATATCAATCACTGGGATGCTCTCTGTAAGGCATATCAGTCACTGGGATGCTCTCTGTATGGCATATCAATCACTGGGATGCTCTCTGTAAGGCATATCAGTCACTGGGATGCTCTCTGTATGGCATATCAATCACTGGGATGCTCTCTGTAAGGCATATCAGTCACTGGGATGCTCTCTGTATGGCATATCAATCACTGGGATGCTCTCTGTAAGGCATATCAGTCACTGGGATGCTCTCTGTATGGCATATCAATCACTGGGACACTCTCTGTAAGGCATATCAGTCACTGGGATGCTCTCTGTATGGCATATCAGTCACTGAGATTCTTTCTCTATGGATTATCAGTCACTGGGATGCTCTCTGTATGGCATATCAGTCACTGGGATGCTCTCTCTACGGATTATCAGTCACTGGGATGCTCTCTGTATGGCATATCAGTCACTGGGATGCTCTCTGTATGGCATATCAGTCACTGGGATGCTCTCTCTAAGGATTATCACATTCATCTTAAAGTGTTTCTAGAAAGTTGCTCACAGCAGTTTCTTGTCTTCTCTTAGTCTTCTTCCTCTCTGCTGCCAGCCATCCGGTGAGTTACTGGGAGATACGTCCTACGAGCTCTGGCCCCAAATCACTCAGGCCGCAGCTTCATTTTCTTCATAATTACTTTCCCTGCGATAAGTTACTTGCAGTTTGTTCTATGGAGCATTAGAGAAGAGCCAATGAATAACGTGGACCGTGCAGGAGAAACGTGATCGCTGTAAAACATTTATTAATGCCGCCGTGAATCAAGCAAAGTAATAACCATTTAGTGCAAAGTGAACATTTGTGGTACCTATAAACGGGCATAAACGCCAAAACCAAAGCCCAATCTGTATAATTCTTAATGTACAGGAACAACAGTTATTAATAATTCAATTTAATTGAACAGCTTAAAGGGAGAGACGAAATAAAACATTATGTTCCGAAGATCAAATTGAACGCATTCAGGCAGACGAAATCAGCCGGAGTTTGACGCGTCGATCATTGGCGCTAGGCGCAGAGGCTGCTGGGAGATCAGTTATGAATGCCTCACTCCCTCCATGTCCTCAGGGGTGCAGTGAGTGTGTCTGGGAGGCTTCGTCCTGGGAGGCTTTCTTCCACTAGAATTTTGGAGTCATTTCTGGAAGTAGATTGAAATGTGATTCAGCGCTCAAAAGGGTCAAATCCTGACAGAACATTAAGAAGATCCTACGCTTGGGAAAATGGCGATGATTAAGAGGCTTAGGTCTAGATGACGGAAGCTCTGGATCTCTTTACCAGCACATCAGGCTGTGTATGGACCCATAACAGATCCCAGATCCCCTTTATCCCGTCAGTTTAATTCTAGCGCAATGCCCCATGCAGCCTGCGGAGCGTCAGACATGAGCAGCGTCATGGATTACACTTACCTCGTGGGCGGAGAGGGTCTGGAGAGGGAGAATTGCTGGACACTGACAACGTTAGTCCAGCCCCTCAGTGACTCCGAACGCATTGGTCTGCATTGGTGCATTGTGCGTGTCTGTCCTGGGCATGCTCAGTGTGATACGTTTCCACTCAGACAGAGGAGATGCAGATATGAGACAGCGGCTCCTCAGAGCACACATCAGAGCCATGGTGCGCACTATATACACTCCTCAGACGAGCTTCTTCTCAATGAACGATCCCCATTCTCTATTCAGTGTGTCCTTCGCCAATCCTCAGGCCTGTACCCAGCACAGTCCTCCTTACTAACACATCAATATCACACGCTGCGGGTAACACACGTCATTATTATCACACGCTGCCGGTAACACACGTCATTATTATCACACTCTGCGGGTAACACACGTCATTATTATCACACGCTGTGAGTAATACACGTCATTATCATCACACGCTGCGGGTAAAGGCTTAAAGGAGAACGTTAACTGACATTTATAGATAAAACACAAAACGCGGTTGCTGTAACTCATAGCAACCGATAAAACACTTTCTATCAGAAAAATCTATTAATCTTAGACTAAATTGAGGGTAAATAGGGTCTGGGATCAGTATAGTCTAATAAAACAACTGGGCAGACTGGATGGGCCGCTTGGCTCTGATCTGCCGTCACTTTCTATGTTACTTTGTAGACTTGCCAGGTTGAAGGCTTTCTGAATAAAGGATTGTCCGTGTAAGGATTACATTCTGTGCTTGTGCTGTCAGCTGTTATGGCTTCCTATGATCAGTAGAGGTAATGTACCACAAATAATTCCTGAGCGCTGTTTGGAAGACGCTTTGAGTGTCGCCTTTATCAAGAAACTTTTGACATTTGCTCGTCTGCTCATCGTGTTTGAAGAGGTGCTGCCAGTGCTGTAGAAATGTGGGTAAGAGGTAGAGGCTCACACCGGACCTGATTCACAATTAAGACTTTGCAGCTTTTTAGTTGCGTAAATTTAAGGGATATACTGCGCAGTCGTCGTGACTTAATGTGTGCAATCCATGTTGGATTTGGGAATCTGACAGCTCCGAATCACCATTATGAACCTGGTTCATCTAGGTTCCTAGTGACTTAGGGCCTGATCCAGGCCTACGCTCGTCTGTTTTACGTTTTTCATAAGCGTAAAAGCGCCCTTTAGTACTTACTGCGTATGCGCACGGCCGATGTTACGCAAAGAAACACTGAGCGTATGGGCCTTGAGCCTCGTAACAACGCACAAAGGGGCGTGCCTGCCATACAAAACCCCTAATTACGCTTCGAGGGCGTGGGTGAGGCATTTAAATGATACATTATGGGTGTGCTAAGCGTCATAACTATGCAAGGAGCCTACGGAATCCAGCGGTTGCGCTCGGAAATGTTAGGGTAGGGTTTGGTCAGCGTAAGAGGGGAGTGCTTCGTAGGTACGCTGGTGTAAATCCGCTATGCACAAGGGCGTTTCATGAGCGTGGGGCTGGATCAGGCCCTTAATAATGAAGGGGCGTGCCGGGAGAACCTAAGAATGAAGATAAGATTGGGTGGAGGGAGGCATTTAGCTGGGGAATTCTGGGCGCGGTTACACAACAAGGGCCCAGATCAAGAACAACGCTTCTAAGCGAATTTACGTGTGGCGGAGACGTAAAATCGCTTTTTGGTAAGTACTGCGCATGCGCACCATAGAAAATACGCTCAGTAACGTAGCGTAATTGTGAACGTATGGGCCATTAGCGTATGTGTCACGTAAATACTTACGTGTGGGCGTGCCAATTTTACATGAGTCCAAAATATGTCTGAAATATGTGAAGTAGGCGGGGGGTGGTATTTAAAGTGTACAGTATGGGCGTGCTTAGCTGCGTAAATTCGTCTAGCCCATACGTACGTGTGCGTATCACTGCGGTTACGTTGCCAAAAGTTAAGGTAGGGTTTGAAAAGCGGATCTTGACAAAATACGTACATTCAAGGGGTGTTTCTAGGGGAGTGTATAGAAAGTACGCACGCGAAAATACGCTACGCGAGTAAACGTACGGCAAACGTAGTTCTGGATCTACCCCAATTTTCCTAAGTAGCGCCCTACGCACACAACTACGAACCTAAAGATAAGGGAGTCCTATGGCATTCATAAGTCTAATAAGAAGCTGAAAACCGGAGGCGTGTCAGGGGCGTCGCTGTGATACTTGGGTGTGTATTAAGAACATAAATCATTCTTCAGTATGAATACAGTCCGCTGTTTGCATATGGCATCGGAGAGGTGGTGGAATAGCTGGACATTGTGCAAGTGCCGGTGGCTGAGACAGAGCAGCGTTATAACAGGACGTAAATGGCGGATGACGCACAGCCGTCAAACGATATAATTATGTAGATGTAAAGAGCGCAGGTCTGTGATACACCGGAGGGTTCTCTTTTCTCGTCCTCTTCTACAACACTTTGGCACATGGCTGTGACATGGCTGTGACAATGGCCAATAAACGCTAGGCGCGGGCTGGAAAGTGGCGCTTCATGTCGTCAGAGCTCAGATGTCGTCCTGTTTATCTCGAGCCGTCCGCGTTTACACGTAATAACAGCTCCTGTGAAGACAATCAGCCGCGACGCTCACCTACAATTATCTTTCTGAAGTACAGAGTGCCGGCTGCACCAGGCTAGAATCAATGTACAGAGCGGAGATAAAACACCTGCCTTCCCTAGTGAATAAGCCTTCTCTGCACAGATCAATACCAGGGACGTACCTGCCGCAGGAACTGGATCTCCGCTCGAAGCACCTCGCACACGCTTTCCAAATCATCCTCTTTGTAAGACTCCAGCTCTCTCCTCAGCCTAAGAGCAAAATATAAATGTGCCTGAATGCGAGAGCGAAATACAGGATCCTCAGTCTTCCTGTATGAGGAGAATACACTACTGAGACCAGCAACCCCCATCATCCCCGTCCTTTATTCCTGTATGAGGAGAATACACTACGGAGACCAGCAACCCCCATCATCCCCATCCTCTATTCCTGTATGAGGAGAATACACTACTGAGACCAACAACCCCCATCTGGGTCTGGGTAACAGACAGTAATGTACGATAACGTACTTTAATGTAATATAACATAATATAACAAACTATAACATACTATAGCATGCAATAACACACTATAACGTACTATAACATAATAAAACATACTATAACATACTATAATGTGCTATAACATAATATAACATACTGTAACATACTATAACATATTATAAAATACTATAACATACATTTATATTCTATAACATATAACATAACATATTATAAAATACTATAACATACATTTATATTCTATAACATACTATAACATATTATAAAATACTATAACATACAATAATATTCTATAACATATAACATAATATAACGTACTATAACATATTATAATATACTGTAGCACAGAGTTTTTCATTTAGTACCATTCAGGCTCTATGGACTTTTATTACAAGCTATTGTTTAGTGTGGAGCTTGGGAAAGCTGTGAAGTCATTGGTATAGTGTGACGCAGGATCTAATCTATGGGCCAGATTCAATTAGCCGCAATGACGGGAAAAAGTACGCGCTGCGCTTTTTCCTGTCATATACGGTATGACAGTTAGGTGAATTTTTATGCGCACTTCTATGGGGTGCGCATAAAAGTCACCCCCAAAAATTTTGCGTAATTAGCTTGGCACCGCAAAATACGCTGCTGCGAAGCTAATTGAATCTGGCCCGATATGTCAGTGTGTGTCAGAATACACAGAAATGAGAGATTTTGCTGACAATATAGATACACTGCGGTAAGGTCCTCTGATAGGTGGAACCCAGCCTCTGTGTGATATGATAAATGTGCCCATGAGGCTTTCTCCATCCTCTCCAGCGCATCACTTCTCGGAGACGAACTGGGCATATGCCCACTGGCACAGAGGACAACGCTGAAAAGCCCTCGCTCATTATTTATCCTTTCTTCTGAAGTCTTCTATGTCACTGAACCAGAGTCAGTGTGAGCAGAGAATAAATGATTGGGGATCAGATCAGCTCTGAGCAATGTGTGAGCATAAAATGCACAGAGCGCTGTCTATATGGAGAGGAGAGAGCTCCAAGAAGATCACATCCCAAAGTGTGCACCACGAATCCAGGGCCACAGACAAGTCCTGTCTCTATATGTCTATCACCTGAGGATCACAGGGTCCCAAGGGAGAACAGTGCTGAGGATCGCCAGGGAGGACAGCTCTGAGGATCACAGGGAGAGGACAGTGCTGAGGATCACAGGGGAGGACAGTGCTGAGGATCACAGTGGAGGACAGCGCTGAGGATCACAAGGGAGGACAGCTCTGAGGATCACAGGGAGAGGACAGCACAGAGGATCACAGGGGGAGGACAGTGCTGAGGATCACAGGGGGAGGACAGCGCTGAGGATCACAGGGGGAGGACAGCTCTGAGGATCACAAGGGAGGACAGCGCTGAGGAGAACTACAGCCTCAGCAACAGGGAATCGCTGGCTCCCATGCTGGGCCCTTGTAAATGCAAGAAAAGGCGGAGAGAACGTGCTCTACGTGACATAATAAACCGCCACCAATGAGTCACATGACAGCTCGCGGTTATTTCATCCATCTTTAAAATACACAATGGCTGAGATTAGGGTCACACCAGCAAGAGATTTTAAGCTCTGTGATTGGAGCATCTTGAAGCCTTGTAAGCTGAACTCCGCGCACGACCGACCAAACTCTAAATATCTGAGAAAAGATTAGCCAGATTCCCAAACCCCTGTGCCAGCAGACTGTTATTACACAGACTCATTTGGCATGAAATATACAGCTCCAAAGATTGATATTTTCTGCTTATAAAACTTAACATAAAATTAAATTGCAAATATTCCTCAGACTGTGGCCCTCAGGCCCTGCATGGCGGATAGAAAGCATTGGTTCAGCTCCGGTGGGTCCTGCTATGATTTATAAGGAAAGCTGCCTCGTTTCATTCCCAGTGATGACGATTAGTTCTCCTCCCTATCAGAATGTAGCGCCGAGCTGTACATTTAGATGGGTAAATTATGGGAGATAACGCATCCGCGATAGCCATCATCCCGAGAGTGCGGCCGTCCCTACCCCGGGAATGTCTTCTGTCTACAACTGTCTGAGGAGCTTAACCTTCACAAGCGCACAGAAAAACAATTCTCCTCTAGGCGCAAGCCATTCTTTCGTCGACCGAGGACAAAATCATTTACGTAAATGGCAGCTGCACGCCGGAGTTCATTTTTAAATATACTCCCTTTGATTAAAATGTAAATATTACAATTAAATATAGCGGAGAAGGGAAATCGCTTCAGACTTCTTTGCACAGAAACTCATTTCTTGGACTTAGAGGCAAATGAGACTTGTCAGTTTCTGAGCCTACGAGAAGGATTTGCAGAGAGAATAATGAGCGGACGGGAATGTGACTGGAAATCGCTGCCGGGGACACGGGGGAGGAGGAGAGACGGTGACAAATTGAATATTATGTCAAATGATAATGTGCACCAGGAATTAGAGTGAATGATAAAATCTGCCCTCGGAGGGGATCACATGTCCCTCGTTCTCTCATGGCAAGTCGCAATGATATGACTTTTGTAAAGCGGTTTCCAGGTGTTGCAGGATCTGCAGGAGGTGAATGGGAAGCGGACAGAAAGAAGACACAATACAGCCACACCTGGAGAACGCTCTCTAATATGGCGGCTGCATTCTAAGGCACCGTATTTCCAGGGTAGTAGTGCAGGTCTTTGCTGTAACAACCAATCAGATTACAGCTATCATTTTCTACACCGCATTAGATCAGTGACAGCTGCAATCTGATTGGTGGCTTTGGGCTGTACCAACGCTTCTGCTCGTGATACACTGTAGTAAATAACCGGTAGTTTCTGAAGGATAAAAGGATAAAATCCAGACTTTCCGTTTGTTGAGCGAGGAAACATTTTGCAATAAGTTGCGGGTTTGATGAAATGTCTCTACACCCTCATCACACCCTCATCACACCCTCATCACACCCTCATCACACCCTCATCACACCCTCATCACAGTTGTAGCCTATTAGATGGGGCGGATTTAGAAAAGATATCCATTAAACCCTCCCAGTATCGCAAAATGTACTATAATGTCTTTATTATATATATCTAAAATAGCTATAGCATCTATATTATCTATATCTACAACATCTATAATATCTATATCTATAACATCTATAATATCTATATCTATAACATCTATAATATCTATAACATCTATAATGTCTATAAAATCTATAGCATGTGTGATGTATGTTTGATGTATGTTTGGAGTATGATTGATGTATGTTTGAATTATGTGTGATGTATGTTTGCAGTATGTTTGATATATGTTTGATGTATGTTTGGAGTATGTTTGATGTATGTTTGGAGTATGCTTGATGTATGTTTGGAGTATGTTTGATGTATGTTTGGAGTTTGTTTGATGTATGTTTGGAGTTTGTTTGATGTATGTTTGATGTATGTTTGAAGAATGTTTGATGTATGTTTGGAGTATGTTTGATGTATGTTTGGAATTTGTTTGATGTATGTTTGGGGTATGTTTGATGTATGATTGGAGTTTGTTTGATGTATGTTTAGAGTTTGTTTGATGTATGTTTGATGTATGTTTGAAGTATGTTTGATATATGTTTGGAGTATGTTTGATGTATGTTTGGAGTTTGTTTGATGTATGTTTGGAGTTTGTTTGATGTATGTTTGGAGTTTGTTTGATGTATGTTTGAAGTATGTTTGATGTATGTTTGAAGTATGTTTGATGTATGTTTGAAGTATGTTTGATGTATGTTTGGAGTATGCTTGATGTATGATTGGAGTATGTTTGATGTATGTTTGGAGTTTGTTTGATGCATGTTTGGAGTTTGTTTGATGTATGTTTGATGTATGTTTGAAGTATGTTTGATGTATGTTTAGAGTATGTTTGGAGTATGTTTGATGTATTTTTGCAGTATGTTTGATGTATGTTTGGAGTCTGTTTGATGTATGTTTGGAGTTTGTTTGATGTATGTTTGGAGTATGTTTGGAGTATGTTTAATGTATGTTTGGAATATGTTTGATGTATGTTTGAAGTATGTTTGGAGTATGTTTGATGTATGTTTGCAGTATGTTTGATGTATGTTTGGAGTCTGTTTGATGTATGTTTGGAGTTTGTTTGATGTATGTTTGATGCATGTTTGGAGTATGTTTGATGTATGTTTGATGTATATTTGGAGTATGTTTGATGTATGTTTGGAGTATGTTTGATGCATGTTTGGAGTATGTTTGATGTATGTCTGTAGTATGTTTGATGTATGTTTGATCTCTGTTTGATGTCTCTGTACAGGGGACGCTGTGCGATTGTTCTCTGTGAAGACATTTTTCTGTGTTGTTCTTGGCTTTGGGTCGGAGGATGAACCATTACTACATGACCTGAATCAGACTAACGCTGGGACCATAATCCACACATAATCCACACATAATCCACAGATACTTCCCAATTCCTAATTGCCTCGCTGCATTATTATTTCTCTGATTAAACCTACTCTAATTTCTATTTTCTTTTATTCCTTGGAGAAGAAGAGAGAGAGGGGAGAGAGAAATAGAGAGATAGAGAGGGGGGAGGGATAGAGAGTGATGATAGAGGGGGGGGAGTGATGAG
>WWET01004367.1:117537-130788 GCA_011038615.1 Limnodynastes dumerilii | reverse complement strand
TGTAGTGTGGTGGATGTGGATGTTGTGCTGTTGTTGAATATAGTGTAGTGTGGTGGATGTGGATGTTGTGCTATTGGTGAATATAGTGTAGTGTGGTGGATGTGGATGTTGTGCTGTTAGTGAGTATAGTGTTCTTTGCTGGATGTGGATGCTGTGCAGCTTGTGTTTTTAGTGGATGTTGTGATCTTTAGTATTAATATGCTGTGTTAATGAGCCATACTGTCCAGTTCTGTTAGTAGATCTGTGCTGGTGTGTCCTGTCGTACTGTCCTGTCATGGTGGTGCTGCCCTGTTCTTTTAGTGGATACCAGGGCCGCCATTTACATGGCGTAAAAATAATAGCATTATTGCAGTTATCCCAGCGATCTCCGATATTCCCCCCTTTCCCTCCCCTTAATAACTGCTAATAGACTACTGGAATACACACATTTGTGTGAAAATTTTAAAAAATAAAAAAATTTAATTGGGACAATTTAGTGAGTTTATTGTGTTAGTAATAAATATTAGTTTGTTGTACTGTTAGTGCACAGTGCTCTGCTAATAGTGTTAGTGAGGCCATAAGTGAGCGTTTGTTAGTTAGTGGATAATAGGCTATTAGTGATTGTGAGTGTATTTGTGTTATTAATGTTAGTTTGTTGTGCTGTTGGTGCTCTTCTGATGGTCAGTGTTAATGAGTGTCAGTGTATTGTGTTATTAATGTTGGTTGGTTGTGCTGTTGGTGCACGGTGCTCTGATGATGGTCAGTGTTAATGATTGTCAGTGTATTGTGTTATTAATGTTGCTTGGTTGTGCTATTGGTGCTCTGCTGATGGTCAATGTTAGTGAGTGTCAGTGTATTGTGCTATTAATAAATGTTAGTTGATTATGCTGTTGGTGCTCTGCTGATGGTCAGTGTTAGTGTATTGTGTTATTAATAAATGATAGTTGGTTGTGCTGTCAGAGCTCTTCTGATGGTCAGTGTAGGTGAGTGTCAGCGTATTGTGTTATTAATAAATATTAGATTTTTGTGCTGTTGGTGTACAGTGCTCTGATAGTCAGTGTTAGTGTCAGTGTATTATGTTATTAATGTTAGTTGGTTGTGCTGTTGGTGCTCTGCTGATGGTCAGTGTTAGTGTCAGTTTATTGTGTTATAAATAAATGTTAGTTGGTTGTGCTGTTGGTGCATGGTGCTGATGGTCAGTGTTAGTGTATTGTGTTATTTATGCTAGTTGGTTGTGCTGTTGGTGCACGGTGCTCTACTTATGGTCAGTGTAAGTGAGTGTCAGTGTATTGTGTTATTAATGTTAGCTGGTAGTGCTATTGGTGCTCTGCTGATGGTCAGTGTTAGTGTCAGTGTATTGTGTTATAAATAAATGTTAGTTGGTTGTGCTGTTAGTGCACAGTGCTCTGCTGATGGTCAGTGTTAGTGTATTGTGTTATTTATGTTAGTTGGTTTTGCTGTTGGTTGGTTGTGCTGTTGGTGCACGGTGCTGATGGTTGGTTGGTTGTGCTGTTGGTGCACGGTGCTGATGGTCAGTGTTAGTATATTGTGTTATTTATGTTAGTTGGTTTTGTTGTTGGTTGGTTGTGCTGTTGGTGCACGGTGCTGATGGTCAGCGTTAGTGAGTGTTAGTATATTGTGTTATTTATGTTAGTTGGTTGTGCTGTTGGTGCACAGCGTTGATGGTCAGTGTTAGTGTATTGTGTTATTTATGTTAGTTGGTTGTGCTGTTGGTTGGTCGGTTGTGCTGTAGGTGCATGGCGCTGATGGTCAGGGTTACTGAGTGCATGTAACTGTCAGGTAATAATGTGCCGGCTGCTGGCATTGCCCCTGCCTGTGTGAGACAGCTGCCCGTCTTCCGTGCATGCAGCGCTCCTCTTCCCACACCCCTCCTCCCACATCAGCATCAGCACCAGCAGCCTGCAGCCCGCACACACAACGCGGAGGACAAGGCATCCACAGCCTTAACTACTGGGCCAACGAGCTGGCGTGGGGGAGCTAACGAGGCTAGCTAAAAGTTGGGGAGGGGGGGTACTTGCCGTCCTCCCCGTCCCCACCATTGTTTGCTCCTATGTCTGTGACAGCGAACGCTGCTCCTTTTTGATGTTGCACTGAGCTATGCGCATGCGCAGCATTTCAGAATTACTGCACTGGTCACAATAAGTTGGATGTCTTCTGCTCTTCACTGAAAGCCCTAAATCATAGGAAAAGCTAAAGGGATGATGAGAATCAGGAAAAGAGGTTACGCTGGGATCTGGTCGTTTCAAGTTATAATTGCAATGGTCTGTGCTCAGAGGTAAGTGGCTACAGATTCAGGGGACCTCATCCTTCACTTTGCATAGACCAAAATGTTCCTGTAAACTGGGATGGGTAAATGACACATTTATGTTGTTTTGTGTTTTTATTGTCTTTTTAGTGCCAATGATCCCAGCAATATGTCACTGGTTAAGGAGACTGTTGATAGACTCTTGAAAGGGTATGACATCCGTTTGAGGCCAGATTTTGGAGGTAAATTGTCTGTATGAAGAAGCTGTGCCAGGCTAGCTATAGATTTTATTCTGAATTTTCCATGCATATTATGTATGTGCTGGTGATTCTGCTGATTTCTTTTTCTCTTTTCTTTTTTTTTCACAAAGAACTGAACCAAAGTTAAATTGATTTTCCATTCAGTGCTCAGTAATTCTCCCATTATTCTTCTCTCATTGAAAACATACCATGTTCTACAGTGCAATCTTTATTATTATTATTTCATCTGATTAGTTCCACCTAATCATAAATAAACTGCCCTTTCTGAGGTTGTAGCATATAAACTAGCCTTAAATGCATTCCTATTTTTAAGTCACAGCATGCCAGCATAGAAACATACTGTATGCATCTTCCCTTGGCTTGCATTGAGTATTAGAACAAATTCACATTATTATGTGTGACTGTACTTTGAAAGAGTTTTAATTCCATTGAATTGTGACCATTTTCTATAGCAGCTTCCCTCATGCTTATTCATATCTCTATATATTATAAACATGAACATTGTAGCTTAGTTGTACCTTGTCTAATATAACACTTGCTGAATATGTATTAATACAAAGTATTGATGTATTTTAATTTATTGTCTACATTTCATTAATAAGTAGTGCAAATGCATAAATGATAAATACATGTGTGTTTATTTTACCAAAGAGACCCAAAACCTAATATGTATTTAAACTTAAATATCTACATTGCCCATGGGATAGGATAGCTGTTGTAAAACAATCAATAGTTTTTTCAGACAAGACAGAGTTAAGTTCTTAGAGAGATCTCAATGTGGACCTTCTTTTTGGCTTATAGGTCCTCCTGTGGCTGTTGGCATGAACATAGATATTGCTAGTATAGATATGGTATCAGAAGTCAACATGGTAAGTGATTTATTTTATTTCTATTATTTTTGAAAGGATTTGCAATTGATATTCTTTTTTGAATCACTTGTAAATCATGGATTGATCTATTTCTGCTTGTGAAATCTATTGTTGTCAAAGTGTCCGTATGATCAGTTATAGATTTTCACTTCTTCTAGTCACATTTATAATATAATGACATTTTAGTTATCAGCATTGTAGCTGTTAAATTATAAATAGGTACAAATTCCTGAAAATGCCTGTCACACTCCACTCGGCCGGCTGAGCTTTTTGTTGATTGTACTGATTTGTTTTATGTCACATATTGGTGGCACCAAGTATCATGCTTGTGCATATATTGACAATCTTGTAACACAGGCACTTCCGACATATAGTAGCTTTTGATCACTTAGTTGAAATTCAAGAAGCAGATTTTGACTTGCTTGCTTCATACAATAGCATCCCCTGCTGACATATATGTTGCACTACAGATCATAGTCAAATTAACTTTCAATCTAAGTCCTTGTTACTCTATTAGTGTATAGGCAGGAGAGTAGGACTTGATGTGGTATGAATATTTCTAGAAGTTTTTAGTCTCTCAATGAGTTTTAATTGGTGTAGCACATTTAATAAAGGTATTTAAATAGGAAAGGATAATATAAGCTATACACATCTACTGTAGACATACACATTTTTTTATGAATACATTTATTTTTCGGTGGTATATTGGTTTTAGAGTTGATTATGGTTCTTTTAATGTAAGTCACATTATCTAAATTATTTAATGAACATCACAATGTAAATGTTTATAAATAATAAACTCAATATTAGTTGTTCAGGTGGTATTCTGAAGTCAGGCTCATTATGTAATTAATATATATATAACTAATTTAATGTGTTCTAGATCTAGAATAATCTTCCCCTGAACAAGGTAGTGGCTGCATTTAGACAACCAGGAACTAGCTGTATGCACACATTAATTAAGGAGTCTTAAGCATCTGTGTATAAGAATGCAGAATCACACATACACTTGTTCATTTTATTTTCACACTATTGTGCATTCCAGTAAATTAGAAATGGGCCACAAACGGCCCTAAGGCTCTATTTAGCCCTCAGTGACATCACTTGTGCCCCTGCCTTCTTTCTGCATTGATGTTGTATTTGTTTGTTACAGCTTGTGATACTTGTTTTAGATATTACAAATAGGTGACTTCTTTATTTAAGAGCACTATATGGACTTGTAATAAAGATTAAAGGCATTGTGTTGCCCTTGGATGGTTACAGGGCCACATCATGTACCCATATCATGTTCCTAATTTAGAATGGTTCTTTATTAGAAGCTATTAGGAATCACTAGATCATTTGATGTGCATTTAGATTGTAGATGAATATTAGACATTAAATGACAATTGTTTTAGAAACAACCACCAAAATACTTCACCAGCATAGGCAGAGCTGATACTTGGCAACGCATTATGGTACCTAGAATGACGCATGTTGCCTATACCTGGTGTGGAACCAATGTATTAAACAGTTGATCTTAAAGATAAAGGTTGACTCCAATCTGCGAATTTTCGTACGGCCGACGGTCGTACCCAGTGTAGGGTATAGCCGCCGTAAGCAGGGACTTTACTATGGGAGTGCTAGGGGCGTGTAGGTTGATACGACGAGCGTATTTTCGCATTCGCCCGTCGTTGCGAATTTTCGTAGCGCTGGATCAGGCCCATTGTGTTGCCCTTGGATGGTTACAGGGCCACATCATGTACCCATATCATGTTCCTAATATAGAATGGTTCTTTATTAGTTGCTATTGGGGATAACTATATCATTTGATGTGCATTTAGATTGTAGATGAATATTAGACATTAAATGACAATTGTTTTAGAAACAACCACCAAAATACTTCACCAGCATAGGCAGAGCTGATACTTGGCAACGCATTATGGTACCTAGAATGACGCATGTTGCCTATACCTGGTGTGGAACCAATGTATTAAACAGTTGATCTTAAAGATAAAGGTTGACTCCAAACTAGATAAAAATATTTTACACGATTCTCCTACTAGTCAGAGCCTCAGGGGATTTGTACATACAGCTAGAATCAAGTGGTCTTGACAACACAGAAGTAGCAATGCTTGTAGATGTTATGACATGGGGTGTGTGATTTAGATGACCAATCAGAAACGGCTGTTTCTTGATTGTAGCTTGTAATTGGTCCTGCTCACAAATCCTTGCGCCTCTCACTTTTTAGCTGTGTTGTATGTAAACAGAGGATCCACATAAAACCTAGCTGTGTAACCTGGGGCTCAGGTTTGGGAATATATTTTAACATTTTACTAAACGGTAGCACAGCTTAAGGGCTTATTTTTAAAACTTAAATATTTTTGCATAGATAAAACACTAGAAATTATACTTATATCAATCCTTATTTTCATTCGGGACCGGATACAGACTTCTGAAAAGGTATTATTTATCGCTTTTTGTGGCTGTTACTGTGATAGTTGATATTCAGATTGAAATAATTTATTATTCAAATTAGAGCTGCAATAGTACTGAATGATTGTTTACATTGTCTGGATGTGCACGGTTTTACCAAACACATGATATTAAGTCAACTACATTTCCCGGCACATATTAAGTCTCTGACAATAGAAGGCACCTTGATAGCCCTGTACTGGCATACCAGATGACTAGGGAATATACAATGCATGTTGTGTTTCATGAATAAAATCGCTACATGTACAACACAGATTTGTAGAAAGCAAGAATCCCATTGGGTAAATTTGCAGATCCACAGCATATCTTCCAACATTGGAGGTATTGGGGTCAGGACTAGGGGTGTGGCCATACCATAATAGAGGTGTGGTCTTCAGGAGGGTGTGACCACAGTCCAAAATGTATCTAGCTCTATCAGAGCCCCTTAAACACCTCCCCTCTGTTTCAAGTGTTTGTGTGCTCTGCAGGCAGGTGTTCCTGGTACCTGTTCATTGCTGCTGTTTAATAGATGAGTGAATGAACAAACTTCTCAGTCTCTGACAAAGGGATAAAGTTCTATAAGCCGGACTGTCCCTGCAACATCAGGATGATTGTGAGGTGTATCAAAGTGTCCAGTGCTGTTAACTAGTTCACAAAACACATTTTCAGGGCAAATTGACTCTACAGATGGCAATTAAACTTAGTAACCTATCTACCAAAGATCACTAAATCAGCACCAATCAGCCTGTGGTTCTGCTCTTGATCTAATTTTTATAGTAGAAACTATACCTCAGAATTGTTTCTGTTTGGACTTTCACTATAATGAAAAAACTATCAACTATTTACTACTGCACATGTGTAATTTTTTTTACGTAATCTACGTATCTTTGCGTAAATGCGTACTTTCAGACAAAAATCGCTAGACACTGAACGTATATGTTACACGTCCGGTACTCTGAATACGGGCCTAGGCCCCAGTGATGATGATGGTCACTATTCAGCATAGGACTGGTCCCTCTCATAGAGAAGATGTAGAGTTGTATGGTTGTCTTTCTAGTCATTATTCACCTCTCATTGTTAAGAAAGGGAAGCCTTTTAGGTCCCAGTGGGTAGGGATGGGAGTCATCAGAACCATCGGTAAGATGGTTCTGATGGTCGATGTTTAACTCTACGATGTTTAGGATCAAACATATCCTTACCATTGCTAGGATTCTAATCCATTGTTTACCTGGTAGAGTATCTTCAGATGTTTATTTGTGAGCCACACTGTGCTTGCTGTCAGCTGCTCTAACTGCTTTGGGCTGTTGGCTTGGTGTCTGCATCTTGTATTCATTTAAGAGACAGGCACAATACATAGTAACCCACTAAGAAATGGAACTAACATACCAAAATTTTGGACATAACAGAGACACAATATTTAACAAATGCTGCTACTTTGGTTCTTTCAGAACTGTTTTCTTAGGCTGGTAAAATTAGAAGTAAAACCTAGAATAGAATTAAGGGGAAGTTATTTTTAAAATTACAATTTCTGCAAAGGTCGGATTCTAGAATTGTGGCACCAATTTTAAAGTGCAGAATTCTGTGGCCTGAAGTCTAAATAATGATTCTAATGTTCTTCTAATATTCTCCTGCCACGGTGGATTGTTTTTTATCCCTGTGTTGTGACGCCAGTATTTAATCTACCTTGAAAGTATATTCCTGTATTGCAAAAAACCTCCACCCAGTTTCAGTGTATGTTGTACGGTGTATATATAGTTTTATACCAGTGCAACTCAATCTTTGTTTTTTTCTTTTTTTCAACAATAAGTTTAATTTTATTTAAGTTTATTTAGTTTAATTTATCCAAAAACCTGTTTAAGTAGCCAGTAGCCAAGTAGCCAAAAATAAAAATATTGATTTCAGAACCAATGTTTAGGACTAAACAATGTTTTGTGACTAAATTTGGTCCCATCCTTACCAATGGGTAGTGGTAATCTAGGCAATAAATAACTAAGACCCATACATTTGCCATGACTAGGGTATGAGCAAAATCCCTGCTAAATGAAAGCACAATGAATAAATACAATATAAAGGCAATGAGCAATAATACCTGGCTTCTTTATAAGCTGGATTCCATGTTTTTATTTGAATCTGTTTGCAAGACAGAATTAGCAAGTAATTGGAGTGTGTTGGTAGCTTGTTTGGCCACAAATGAAGGTGCTCTCCACTGTAGTCAAGAGGGCTTGTTTAGTACCAATAAAAGATTATAAATAAATAGAGGATTGTACAGGGCTGCTCAGATTAAATGGCTGACTGCACAGCTGAAAAATAGAAAACACCAAATACAAGCTCAGAGCACCACTTGAAACAATCACATATGTACCACTTATCGGGTTCTTGATCCCCTCCCCATCGGCCAGCTCTAGGAAGAGTCCTGGTGGTTCCAAACATCTTCCATTTACGGATGATGGAGGCCACTGTGCTCATTGGGACCTTCAAAGCAGCAGATATTTTAATGTATTAAAATGAATAAATTTATTCCATTTTGGAATAAGGCTGTAACATAACAAAATGTGAAGCGCTATGAATACTTTATATTTGGAGGAGAAGAATAATGTGGCGTATAGATCATCAATATCACTCAAATCCTTTATCCCGATCCACAGTTGAGTGTGCATCAGCTCACTGTGTGTGCTCAAATACAAAGCGCACACAGACCCTAATGCAATTAAAGTTGCATCAGCTCGCGTTCTGAAGAACATGAGTCAGAAAAGGAGGAGCAGGCATGTAATCAATGTACTGTATGAGCCCAAGCAAGTGCATGTACAGCATGTGCCCTGCATTCTGATTGGCTTGCTCCTTTGGATCAGACCCAATATATATGGAATAAAAATCTAACAACTGGGAATTACATAATTTCCAGCTTTTTTCCATCAGTTGTTATTATTTCTACCATTTATGGCAGGTAATGGTTTTGGAGGACACATTTTTAGACATTCTATTGAAGTGCATATTTCCTTTTGTTAAAAAGGATGCCCCAAATAAACATTCCTTTATATTCTTACTTACAAGCCAGGAGCTATATAGATAAAATTCTGCATATGCGGCAACGTCAAACCTCCTCACCTTTCTCAATTGCTAAAATATACTCTGAAACACGTACAAGAATGGACTTAGAATCGTTAACGACGGGTATGGGAAAATAGCTTCAAGAATTCCAAAATCTAACAGTGACGGAACTGGTAAGCGCCACAATAAAAATGGAAAAATCTCTAGTATCCAGTAGCTATAGAGAGATGACATTCAAAATTCTACATAGAGCATATTTAACACCCAAATTAAGATTCATAATAGGACGCTCAGGAGATTCTTAATGTTTTAAGTGTCAAACACCAGTGGCTGACCTGTTACACTGTTTGTGGTCTTGTCCTAGGGTACATAACTTTTGGGATGAGGTGGCGAAATATGTAAGAGATAAATTTGGTATTCCTTTTACACCAACAGTGGAGTGGATATTTTGGGACAAACATAAGCAGACCGAAGACCGAAAGCCGTAGGTTAACCAAAGGTAATAGAAAACTATTACTTATAGTAGCGGCAGCAGCCAAAAAAGCAATACTCTCCCAATGGATTTCCCCGGATCCTCCCTCTATAGCTATGGTGACTAGCCGACTAGCATACTTCTATCAAATGGACTGGATAGAAAGTGGAAAAAACAGAGAATGTTTAGCAGAGCAATTCTGTAATACATGGTTACCTTATATTAGCACTCTGCCGCAGAGCTCCAGAGATTCACTGCGTAAGGCTTTTCAATTAACCTCATGGTACAACCTGGAAGTGTTACAGGGTCGTATGCCTTTTTAAGTTATATCATAGATATATGCACTTTTTAAGTTATATCACAGATTTACACCAATGTAAATTTGTGTATCACAGGAGATCAGAGATAATAGATAATATTGGTAGGATTGTTGAATTGTATTGTCTTTCTGAAGATCTTTTACTAATAGGGAGAACGATATGTCTCTTTAAAATTGTTATAATCTCATTATTTGATGTATTACTGTCAAAGACAAGACTAATAACTATATAATTTGTGAAAGGGTTGTGAAACACTACCCCAAGAAATTACTCTCACTATAAAGTTACATTTTAAGCTCATGCATGTGTTAATATGCCTTGTGTTAATATGCCTTGTGTATTTCTATTCTTCCATAATTTGATCCATGTGGCTGTCATGTCTATGTGAACTTTCAATAAAATTATTACTACAAAAAAAAAAAAGGATGCCCCGTTGGCAGGTGCTTTGTGGGCCATGGCTGAGCTCCATTAAGTAGTATATTCCAGCATTACAGAGCTAAAGCATATTTGGCCCTTTAATATCATTAAATATGACCATGAGTTTAATATTCTTGGTGCTCTACGACCCAGCATAATCTGGTAATGTTACAGAGCAATTAAAATATTATGGTCACACTACCTGTTGCAGACACATTCATATGGATACTATTTACACAACTGCAATCTCATGCGCTTGAATCTGTACATCGTGGTTTGGGCAACTGCAAATGGTATGTTGTAACTGGGGAGGGGGAGAGTGCATAACTAGGATAATAGCCAAATATTAAAACTGATTTTGATGCAAAATTATATATTAAAGATTACATTTTAAACATAAGTCTTTCTTGGTTCCTGCAAATATAAGCTAAAGGGAGAAAGCCATGATGAATTGTATGTCATAACTGTCCAATGTGACGGTATGTAAGGGGTCCAAACCAAACATGATCCATATATGCTGAGATGATGAGACGCATTTCCTGCAGTGTTTGTGTGGTTAGATAATATGCACAGTCATATTGGCTCATACTAGGCCACCACAGTAAATTTGGTCAAGTTGAACCTATTATGGGTCTCCTGCGATCCCTATCTTTTTTATAATTGAAATTGATCCAACTCCAATCTGTTGCAATATGAAAAATCCCTCCTGGCCTAAGATGACAGTCCTATTCCTTATTTTAATTAACGGTCCTGGTAACCCTGGATGCCCTTTTCTGCTGAAAATATGTCTAACTCTTTCTTTAACATATCAAGTGGGTCTGCCATCACAACCTCCCCTGATAGTGAATTCCACATCCTGACTGCCCTTACTGCCTTACTGTGAACAGCCCTTTCCTTTTGCTGGTTGTGAAAATTCCTCTCCTCTAACCTTAGTGGTTGTATACGTGTCCTGTGTACAGTCTTTGGGGTAAAAAGTTCCCATGAAAGTTCTATGTATTGACCCTTAATGTATTTGTATGTAGTAATAATGGGCCTGATCCAGAGAGCCGCACACCTGGAGGATGCGTAAGATCGCCAGTTTCGCCAATCTGCTCATGCGCCGGACAGATGTTGCCTGGCGTAATTAGGGTTTTTTTTTTGTCTGAATCAGGCGTCTGTAACTACAGCGTAGTTACAGACGAAGGGTGTTCCTAAGTTACGGCGTCCATAACTACGCTGTAGATAGGGACGGTGGCGGGGGGGAAGCAGGCTAATGAGGCAGGGAGGGCTGTTTTGGCCATTTACGCTCCTGTGCCTGCCGTAATTACACACTGTTACGCCGGCTGAAGTTAGGATAGCCTCCAGCTGGTATAACAGTGTGTAATTACGCCTGGCACAGGGGGAGTGTTGGGGGGAGTGCATGCTGATCGGCGTAGGTCTGGATCAGGCCCAATGGGCCGGATTCACACTTAAGAAGCTCCAGCTTATTAAGGGCATATTTTTCTGAAATGACCTACAACGTGTGCTCAGTAGGTCATTTACACAATCTATATACCAGTTCAGTATGTATATTGACCCCGTGCGGTCTTCAAAGACCGCACAGAGTAGCTTAGGCAGAAGTCGGCGTGCTAATGCCACCTCGGGGTGGACATAGGTAGAAGTGCGATGGGGGAGGGATTTAGATTAGACGAGGAGGGTGGGGGAAGGGTTTCTCAGTGCGTATTTTTCTTCTTAAGACGGAAAATATGCATGGTTACTTAAGGAAGCCATAAGGGTCCTTAAAACGGGGGGGCGGGTTAGGGGCAGAACGGGTGAGTTAGGTGCGGTTCTGTCGGCACCTAACTCACTCTTAAGTGTCAATACGGTCCTATATCTCCTCTTAGACTCCTCTTTTCGAAAGTAAACAGGCCTAAACTGGCTTCCTCATAGCTCAATGACTCCATACCCTTTATCAATTTTGTTGCCCTTCTCTGAAACCTTTCCAGTTCCAAAATGTCTTTTATTATGGAGTGGTGCCCAGAACTCCGATACTACAGCTTATGTAGCTGACATTATTCATTTGCCTGATTTGTCTTGAAATATATAATAATAGTAAAAGGAATTTAGATTTGTTTTGATGGTTATGAGGTTGTGCTGGGATTGATGTCTTATTATAGTATTCATTAGGATCTCAATTCACTTACTGTAAGTTCATCTTGTCCAGAAAATGGTCAAGGACATACACACGTCTGGTTAGGTCATGTTTGGCTCTCCTGGGACATAGGTATATGGTAATGCAGCCCATTATCTTGCTTCTTTCATTATTTCTGTAAAACTACTCTTCAGGCTTGTTGCCGGAGACATGAAATATGGAACTATTTGTAGAGATTGCTGGAACCATGCATTTTCTGCATTAGGGCCAGATGGACATCTGTTCATAATAATATTCCTTAGATAATACTGTTTACTTATAGAATATATACACATTGTATACACTAAGGCTAGCATACGTGTGCAGAGCAGCACATTGAAAGCAAAGGTCCATGACTCATCCAATCCTCTACCACTGAAGCAGCTCTCTGGTGGTAAATTCCATCCTGCAGCTAAGAGGACCTTTGTGAGGTGCTGTATAAAGCTTCAGTCATTAAATAGTTGATTCCTACCAAGCAGGACCAAGCAAGTTACTGACTTCAGCAAAACTTTTAGGGCCTGATCCAGCGTACTAACGCTCAGCGCAACATCTATGCACTCCCCCTGACACTCCCCCTGTCCTGGCGTAATTACACTCTGTTACGCCGGCTGAAGGCTACCCTAACTTTAGAAACATAGAAAGTGACGGCAGATAAGAGCCACATGGCCCATCTAGTCTGCCCATTTGTTTATTGAAAACTATACTGACCCTAGACCCTATTTACCCTCAATTGGGGTTACAATTTAGGATACCCTTATATTTAACCCAAGCATGTTTAAATTGTTCTACTGTACTGGCATCAACCACCTCAGATGGGAGAATATTCCACTTATCTATCACCCTTTCAGTGAAGTAATTTTTCCGCACATTTCCTTTGAATCTACCACCCTCCAGTTTATATTCATGCCCTCGTGTTCTATTACACCTTTTCTTTTGAAAAATGCTACCATCCTCTAGCCGGTCACAACCCTTGATGTATTTGAAAGCTGCAATCATGTCCCCCCTCTCCCTTCTCTG
>WWET01004367.1:102696-113328 GCA_011038615.1 Limnodynastes dumerilii | reverse complement strand
CGGCGGGCGTAGGTCTGGATCAGGCCCTTTGACCCATTGGGTAGGGTGTCTATAACAGGATCACTTCCTCCTACAGTATAGAGCAGGTAGAATCACATAGATCAACCTATTGCTTCATTAGACAGTGCCCAGAATGATTTACTGGATTAAAATGTATATAAAACCATGGACCTTGTTCACAGATCCGTTTTTGAGTCCCATGCATATTTTTAGGATCGGAATAACTGCGCATGCGTAGTAACTTTATTTACGCTTTTTCCGCTGAATTTACGTACAGAAGTCCATTAGTTACGTTCTTGTGAATCGCACTTGAGTATATACGTGCAGAGGGGCGTGGTTGAAATCCATAAGGACAAAGTTTAAATGACCATTTGAGGGCGTGGTTAGCTACATACGCACGTACGTATGTATTATACGCACGTAAATGCACACATAGAGGTAAGGGTGCTCTATGAAAGCAGAACTCTGCGAAAACCCGTCCGTGTGAGGCTAGTGTCATTGGGGTTTGCTTGCAAAATTTGTGCGTATAATTACGTACCTTTAACTAACGGATCTGTGAATACAGCCCCATGTCATGGAGAGGGTTTTTCATTTAGGAGCGATAGTGTGGAATCAGATTGGAGTGTGACAAGTCCAACTTACTGTCTTACTATGGACACAGAATTGTAGCATCGAGACTGCTCTACGCAGGCCAGACCTAGGCATAGACAACCTTTCGGCACTTCGTACCTTAAAGACCGCACATACGCAATCTACGTAACGAAATGCTACGGAGATAGCGTAAAATAGTTACTACACATGCGTAGTAGCTATAATCGGAAAAACAAAAAAAAATTTCGGAGTTGTGAATCCGGTTCTGCATTCTTAGTTTTATGATTGGTCTTTATTTTTTTTTTTCATTATTTTTTTTTACAGTAAATACTAAATTCTGCTTTTTAAGACAGCTTCATAAAAGAATCCCATTTAGATAAAATTTAAAAAGACCTGATTGATTGTCATTTGTACTAGATATTGTCAATTAACTTTGTGCTAGATATTATAACTTTTATTTTTAAAGCAATCATTGTGTTTGCATACTGTAACCTTGAGGCAATGTTTCCTAATCTTTTGTTGAATAATTAAGTGAAATTACAAACTGAGAAATGTTGAACAATCCATATTCAGCAACTAATCTGGAAACAGCAAAAGCTCTTATTTATATTTCATACATACCTTCTGCTTGAATTCTCTCCTCTTTAGTATGTAACTGGAGTATACGCTGCAGGCTTTCTACAAAGTACAATGCGGGAATATAGAATTAGGAATAAGTACAAGAAATTGTATGTTCCTCATCATTTTTAACTTTGTAGAAGGAACTTTTTCCTTTCTTGCACAATTATTTTCTTTAAAGGACAGGAGGTGAATAATTTGCCATAAAAACCTAGAATTGGTAAAACTATATATTATGGCTTAGAATGGGAATCATTAACTTAGATATTTGGGTGGTGTAGTGTAACTTACCTTAGCTCAATGTCAAAAATGTGAAAAGTTAACACATTGCAATAAAATCTTGGCATTCTTTTTATTGCCTGGCATTTTTGACCCTTCTGTAGACATGATAACTAAAATGAAAATATGTCCATTTCATCATTTGTCCATGAGTGAACTTCTATTTAGTAGAGATGTTCAAGTGCCAATGAGTGATGGTCATAATAAATGCATATTATGAAAAATCCTCTTTGGTTTCTACACTCGTCATCACTATTGTATTGCATCACTGTTGGCATAATTCCATTATATGGTAGGTAGATATTGTGCAATAAAGAGCCATGTGGGATTATTGTACTTAGCATCACTGTCGTTGTTTTTTGGAGTGCCTCATGAAGAATTAAGAGTTTATGGATATGTGTATTTCATTCTCTAGCCACTAGAGGGTGTCGGCATTGTTCTGCTACACTTTCCTGTTCCTTGATCCTACTCCCAACCACTGCATTGGACAGTGAGTGACTCCCATAGAATAAAATTACAGACTGCTCTACATCATCCCCTTTACCACATTGTTGGAGAGCAGTCCCTGACAACTTTAATAGAGTTACCCAGTGCTTTATTTGTAAGAAAAAAAGGTGCCGGAACTCACATCAACTCATGCGTGACCACACGACCAATCACAAGCCAAGCAACGCCAAAAGCCGAGAAGTGCCATCACAATGAGCGCCGGACGAAGTACGCATGCATCGGACTCGACACACAAGGTTTTAATGATTTTGCCGCCAAAACTTTTAAAACTTTTAAAACTTGGAAATCCATCAAAAAAAGGTGCCGGAACTCTGTTCCGGTGCATTCTATGACAAAGCACTGGTCTTACCTAAACTTAAGTGCTGGGTGAGACACATTTCCACAAAGTCTGTCTGGGTCACTTATCTCCTTTGTCAGACAGCAGATTGACTGACCTATAATTCATTATAAGAGTAGCCTTAACTTTGATACCTGTGTGTGCCTTCAGATCAGGCAATGGTATCTCTGCATGGCAATGTATGTGTGGCATGTAACGTGCAGGCACAAAACAACCAAGCTCAGTGCAACTGTGACAGGCTCGTACACTGTAATGCATACCGGAAATGTTGGTTATGATAAGTGCGAGTGCTTCAGTTGTAATGCAGATACACTTAGACTAAATCCAAGAATAAATTTAGCCAGTAAAAAAACATTTATTTGTAATTAATTATCACAGTGATTATTTTATACCTACACATTGCTGAAGAAGCCATTCCATAACATCAGTTTATCAGTTTGAAGTGTGAAATACTCATGCAATGGTCTGAAATATGCAGTGTCGTTTCTAGACCTAACTGAGCCCTGGGCAGAAAATAATTCTGGTGCCCCCCCCCATTTCCCGAAAAAAAAAAAAGAAAAAAGTATGCATCCAGCCTTTTACTTCCATCCCAATGCTGTGTGCCCAGCCTCTATTTGTGCCCTTTATATGTGTCCAGCCTCTATTTGTGTCCCTTATGTGTCCAACCTCTTTGTGTGCCCTTTATATGTGTCCAGCCTCTTTTTGTGCTCCTTATATGTGTCCAGCCTCCTTTTGTGCCTCTTTAAATGTATTAACCTCCTTTTGTGCCCCCTTATATATGTTCAGCCTTTAGGGTACGAGTGCACCTATTTTCCTGCCTTTCTCTTCTTTCTATATACATATGTTCAGCCTCCTTTTGTGCTCCCTTATATACAAATAACTTTTTTTATTAAAAAGCTATTACTAAAGTCACTTACCTTCTCCCTCTTGCTCCTTCCTCTGCAGTGCAGCCAATGCTTTTATGACGAGTACTGAAAATACAGGGCTCATACGAGAGGACCAAATCTATTGCCATGAATGCTACCTCATAGCGTTAGTCAATGGAAATTATATGGTATTACAGGGCTCTTGTAGGTAATGACGGCCGCATCTGTTACCTGATGCGGCCGGCGTTTGTTTGAGCCATGGTCTATGTGACCGTGGCCTGAGGTAAGACTGCAAGACCTAAAGGAGGCTGCCCTAGTGGGCACCCCTTTAAGTTATCTAGGGGTGCACCCCGTGCAATAGCACAGCTCACCTGCCCTTAGAAACAGCCCTGGAAATATGCCAGGGAGTGCCAGTTCCCTGGACTTGGAATGACCTGTCATCTGTGGCTGGTACAAATGTTGTACATACTAAAATCTGCATCTGGTCGGGTGTAAGAAAGTCCTTATAGTACATTGACTGCATGCCTCAACCCCTTTCCCCACCCCACAAAACGACACTGTTCCACAGCCTAACCCCAAGCCTTCCTTTCTAACCTTAAATCTCCATCTCCTGCAGCCTAGCCCTAACCTTCCCTTTTTCTGCACCTAACCCTAAACTACCATGTACTGCAGCCTAATCCTAAGCCTCCCTTTCTCTGAGCCTATCCTTAACCCTCCATCTAACCCACACCTTTCCCAGGCAGCCGCAGCCCATTCCCCTGGCCCTAACCCTAACCTTCCACAGCCCGCCACAGCCGGTTTTTGTAGCCACAGCGGTACAGCCACAGTGGAAATGGGTGCATTGCTGAAATAGGGCCATTAGAGATAAATACCTGTTCCCAATCGGTGACGCCTGCAGAGTCACCGGTTGGCCAGGCCTGTGCTGGAGGAAAAGGCAAGGACATACTGAGGGTGTCTTAGCAGTCACATATGCTGGGTCTGTAGAGTTGGATGGATCTGAAAATGTTTAGGGCAGCACAGTGACTCAGTGAGTTGCACTTGTGTCTCCCAGCGCTGAGGTCATGAGTTAAATTCCCGGACTAGGCCTTTTCTGTGTGTGGAGTTTGTATGTTCTCCCCGTGTTTGGTTGGGTGTCCTCCAGGTGCTCTGGTTTCCTCCCACACTCCAAAAGCAGGCTGGTAGGTTAATTGGCTGCTGAATAAATTAGCCCTAGTGTCTGTGTATATATGTATGTCTATGTTAGGGACCTTAGAATGTTGCTCCAATGGGGCAGAGACTGATGTGAATGTGAAATATTCTCTGTAAAGCGCTATGTAATTTGGTTAGTGCTATATAAAAACCTGTTAATAAATAAAACAAATGTTTAAGACTCAGTTAATGACTTGATATATTTTGTCTCTGTGTCTTTTTTTTCACTTCCAATCTAGTTTTCTCTGTCAGATATTACGTGTCGGAAAGGCATCCAGGAAGCGATGTTGCATGTAAAGGGAACTTACGCAATTTACATGCATAAGTTTCTTACATACATATTCATGCAATTTTCCTGCATGCCTAAACCCTGCCGTACAGGTGGGGTTAGGCATGCTAACTAAGCGTTGCTAGTCCCCGCTGCGATGTCTCTAATTGCGAAATAGGGACAGCTGGAAGTTGCTTTTCGACTACTGGAGAGGTGAGTAACCCTCTCCGGGGACTTAGAGTTAGGCTGTGGGGGGGAGGGACTTAGGGTTAGGCTGCAGGGGGGGAGACTTAGGCTGAGATGATGAGACGCATTTCCTGCAGTGTTTGTGTGGTTAGATAATATGTACAGTCATATAGGCTCATACTAGGCCACCACAGTAAATTTGGTCAAGTTCAACCTATTATGGGTCTCCTGCGATCCCTATCTTTTTTATAATTGAAATTGATCCAACTCCAATCTGTTCCAATATGAAAAATCCCTCCTGGCCTAAGATGACAGTCCTATTCCTTGATTTTAATTAATGGTCCTGGTAACCCTGGATGCCCTTTTCTGCTGAAAATATGTCTAACTCTTTCTTAAACATATCAAGTGGGTCTGCCATCACAACCTCCCCTGACAGTGAATTCCACATCCTGACTGCCCTTACTGTGAACAGCCCTTTCCTTTGCTGGTTGTGAAAATTCCTCTCCTCTAACCTTAGTGTCCTGTGTACAGTCCTTGGGGTAAAAAGTTCCCATGAAAGTTCCCAGTATTGACCCTTAATGTATTTGTATATAGTAATAATGGGCCTGATCCAGAGAGCCGCACACCTGTAGGATGCGTAAAATCGCCAGTTTTGCCAATCTGCTCATGGGCCGGACAGATGTTGCCCGACGTAGTTAGGGTTTTTTTTAGTCTGTAGTTACAGACGAAGGGGCGTTCCTAAGTTACGGCGTCTATAACTACGCTGTAGATTGGGACGGTGGCGGGGGGAAGCAGGCTAATGAGGCAGGGAGGGCGGGTTTGGCCATTTATGCTCCTGTGCCTGGCGTAATTACACACTGTTACGCTGGCTGAAGTTAGGGTAGCCTCCAGCTGGCATAACAGTGTGTAATTACGCCTGGCACAGGGGGAGTGTTGGGGGGAGTGCATGCCGATCCGTGTAGGTCTGGATCAGGCCCAATGGGCCGGATTCACACTTAAGAAGCTCCAGCTTATTAAGTGCATATTTTTCTGAAATGACCTACAACGTGTGCTCAGTAGGTCATTTACGCAATCTATATACCAGTTCAGTATGTATGTTGACTCCGTTCGGTCTTCAAAGACCGCACAGAGTAGCTTAGGCAGAAGTCGGCGTGCTAATGGCACCTCGGGGTGGACATAGGTAGAAGTCCGATGGTGGAGGGATTTAGATTAGACAAGGAGGGTGGGGAAAGGATTTCTCAGTGCGTATTTTCCTTAAGACGGAAAATATGCATGGTTACTTAAGGAAGCCATAAGGGTCCTTAAAACGGGGAGGTTAGGGGCAGAACGGGTGAGTTAGGTGCGGTTCTGTCGGCACCTAACTCACTCTTAAGCGTCAATACGGTCCTATATCTCCTCTTAGACTCCTCTTTTCGAAAGTAAACAGGCCTAAACTGGCTTCCTCATAGCTCAATGACTCCATACCCTTTATCAATTTTGTTGCCCTTCTCTGAAACCTTTCCAGTTCCAAAATGTCTTTTATTATGGAGTGGTGCCCAGAACTCCGATACTACAGCTTATGTAGCTGACATTATTCATTTGCCTGATTTGTCTTGAAATATATAATAATAGTAAAAGGAATTTAGATTTGTTTTGATGGTTATGAGGTTGTGCTGGGATTGATGTCTTATTATAGTATTCATTAGGATCTCAATTCACTTACTGTAAGTTCATCTTGTCCAGAAAATGGTCAAGGACATACACACGTCTGGTTAGGTCATGTTTGGCTCTCCTGGGACATAGGTATATGGTAATGCAGCCCATTATCTTGCTTCTTTCATTATTTCTGTAAAACTACTCTTCAGGCTTGTTGCCGGAGACATGAAATATGGAACTATTTGTAGAGATTGCTGGAACCATGCATTTTCTGCATTAGGGCCAGATGGACATCTGTTCATAATAATATTCCTTAGATAATACTGTTTACTTATAGAATATATACACATTGTATACACTAAGGCTAGCATACGTGTGCAGAGCAGCACATTGAAAGCAAAGGTCCATGACTCATCCAATCCTCTACCACTGAAGCAGCTCTCTGGTGGTAAATTCCATCCTGCAGCTAAGAGGACCTTTGTGAGGTGCTGTATAAAGCTTCAGTCATTAAATAGTTGATTCCTACCAAGCAGGACCAAGCAAGTTACTGACTTCAGCAAAACTTTTAGGGCCTGATCCAGCGTACTAACGTTCAGCGCAACATCTATGCACCCCCTGACACTCCCCGTAATTACACTCTGTTACGCCGGCTGAAGGCTACCCTAACTTTAGAAACATAGAAAGTGACGGCAGATAAGAGCCACATGGCCCATTGGCTGCAGGGGAGGAGACTTATGGTTTGGCTGCAGGGGAGAGACTTAGGGTTAGGCTGCAGGGGACAGACTTAGGGTTAGGCTGCAGGGGGGGAGACTTAGGGTTAGGCTGCAGGGAGGGAGACTTAGGGTTAGGCTGCAACAGGGGGAGAGACTTAGGGTTAGGCTGCATGGGGAACACTTAGAGTTAGGCTGCAGGGGGGGAGACTTAGGATTAGGCTGTGGGGGTGGGGAGATTTAGGGTTAGGGTGAGGGTTATGGAGTGGGTTTGGGATAGTTACTTACCGTGTTCAGTGCTCCAGGATTTGATTGATATGTCTTATCGAGACATAAGCAATTGATTGCCCAGCCAGCTCGGAACTGGGGACCCATACTCCTAATGAAGTGCTGGGGTAAAGAGAGACAGCTCTGCACAGATATGCGTTCATACAAACGCAGATCGATGAATATAATTTAAGGTAGGGTTCTGGAAGCTTAAATGTCCAAATCCATAAGAAGGAGGAGAGTGACAGGGCATGCAATCCCCTCTTCTGTGCTTACTTTCAGGTTTGTGCGTGTTCGTAAGTCGCACGCAAATCTGAATCAGGTCCTATGAGTGTCACTTACTCTAACTTATTCTTTGACCTCCCCTGGAGGGGGAGTTTATTGTGGTAAATTTTGTTATTTGTTAAGGTTAGGGTTATTGGGCTGGATCCAGACTTAAGTAAGTGCTTGAAATTAGTTACTCCTGGGCTAAACCATGTTAATTGCAGGGGGAGTCATATTTAATCTGTTATAAACAGTATTAGAGTTGAGAGGTGATGTTTCCTATCCCAAGCCTAAATAACAAAGTGATAGTAAAGTTGGTCAGTATCTGTGTGCAGTAAGCAATTCAAAGATATATCCCTGCATGCAAAGAATACAATTAACTTGACTCCCCCTGCAATCAACATGGTTTAGCCCAGGAGCAACTAATTTCAAGCACTTACTTAAATCTTAATCCAGCCCACTGTTAGGCTGATAGGAGGGGAGGGTTAGGGTTAGTGTTAGGCTGACAGGAGGGGAGGGTTAGGGTTATTGTTAGACTGATAGAAGGGAAGGGTTAGGGTTAGTTTTAGGCTGATAGAAGGGGATGAGGATGAGGGTTAGGGTAAAGGTTAGAGGAAAATCATTCCTTATATTTTAGCAATTGCAACCCAATTGCTCACAGAGTCCCCGGTTTCTGAATTGAAACCACAAAGAAATTCCTTCCTGTAGTTGCGACGGAACTGCTTGAAAACGATGTTCTGCAAAATGGCACGCCGTACCGGCAAACCACACCCAAACTAATGGATCAAGTCAAAAAAACGGTATCATTTTTGTTAAACATATCTAATCAATGGCAATCATCACAGTTTGGCAGAGAGTACAAATAAAATGCATCATCAATAAATGTTATGCACGTTCAGGTTTATAGCTTTATTTTCTGTAAAAGAAAAATTCTTGGAAAATGATTGAAGAGAAATAAAAAGATTAGCGTTTGTTTTAAAAAGCTGCAGGAACATTTATCATGTAAAGTCTGTATGTGAGAGCAAATCAAACCAAATTAAATAAACACCTAAACCAGTGAGAACAAATATTGTATCATAATGAGCTTTATTGAATATATGTTATCACTGTTTCTTTATTTGGCTTGAGTTACTCTCATCCAGACTCTTACAAGATAAATTATACACTATATAAATTTCTTTTTAAACATTTTTTTTAATACATTTATCAAGAAATGTAGTGATTTTGGTCCAGATTCGCAGTTACGTAGTTTTCGTCTTATGTACGTTGTTTTAAGAATTGAGCTACTACATATGTGTAAAATGTTATTCAAATACAATAAAAAAAATAATTGAATGAAGCTCTTTGTATTGTGGATAGGTCACTGGTGGGCTCTCTGTATTTTTGTTATGAGTCACTGGTAGGCTCTGAACATTGTATAAAGCCGCATTGCGTATAAATCCCATTTGGCTTTTGGAATTGGGCTTAGTAGTCACTGGTGGTTCTCTCCATTGTGTGTAGTGGTCACTGGTGGTTCTCTGCATTGTGTGTAGTGGTCACTGGTGGTTCTCTCCATTGTGTATAGTGGTCACTGGTGGGCTCTCTGCATTGGGTGTAGTGGTCACTGGTGGGCTCTCTGCATTGTGTGTAGTGGTCACTGGTGGGCTCTCTGCATTGGGTGTAGTGGTCACTGGTGGGATCTCTACATTGGGTGTAGTGGTCACTGGTGGCTTTATGCTTTGTGTATAGTGGTCACTGGTGGCTTTATACTTTGTGTGTAGTGGTCACTGGTGGCTTTATGCTTTGTGTATAGTGGTCACTGGTGGCTTTATGCTTTGTGTATAGTGGACACTGGTGGCTTTATGCTTTGTGTATAGCAATGATTGCTGGGCTCTCTGCAATTAGTATAATGGTCTCTGGTTGGTTCTCTGTATAGTGTATAGGTCATTGGTGCTATCGCTACATTGCATGGTGGTCACTGGTTTTAAATGTTAAATTGTTCTATAAATGATATATGTTTCATATAGTGTAGTGTATTGTCCTCATGTCTAGGCAGTTATAATACGGGATTTACATTAAACAGTATTACAAATGCTGGACCTGATCCAGACCTCTATGGGCCTGATCCAGAACTACGATATTACACTGAGCGCTGTAGCGCTCAGCGTAACATCGCTGTTCTGGCCTGACACTCCCCCTTGTAGGAGCGTATTAACTCTCCCTTACACCGGCTAAAGGCTACCCTAACTTCAGCCGGCGTAAGGAAGGGGCCATACGCTCGCACAGGAGCGTATGGCCGCTTAGCACGCCCCCCACCCTCATTTACTTACCTCCACCAGCACTAACGTGAGCGTAGGGACGCTGGAGGACGTCCTCTGCAGCGTCCCTACGATCGGGCGTTTCCATAGTGACGCCGGGCAACATCTGCCCGGCTCATGCGCCCTACGGCTATGGCCGCCGTACTAGCGACGGCGGCCGTAGCTCTAGATGAGGCCCTATGTCTGTAAATTCACATGTGAGATTGTGGATTGAACCCCCTGCATTAAAATCTCTGCACAGACCTGCTCTCAGCAGCCCACTTACCTTCACCTGCATGTCTATCCCTGCCCCCCATGGAGGAATTAGGCATGTGGATAAATGATACCCCCTTCTCTCCACAAGGAATTCCTAGGGCCAGATTTACTAAGCTGTGGGTTTGCCCGTAGCAACCAATCAGATTCTAGCTGACATTCTCTAGTATGTAATAGGAAATAAAGAGCTAGAATCTGATTGGTTGTTATGGGCAACATCTCCACTTTTCCAAACCAGCAGCTTAGTAAATCTGGCACCTGGAGTTCTGTTGTGGAACATCTGGCACACGCATGAAGAATCATGTGATGGTATTAGAAGTGGATCTGGTCCAATGTCTTTTTTAAAATACACATGGACATGCACACT
>WWET01004367.1:64652-75965 GCA_011038615.1 Limnodynastes dumerilii | reverse complement strand
TCCTTAATGTAGAATTTTTATTATTTTCAAATCTACGTTATAAACGTCCTGCTTTCACAGAGAACGTTACTGGACGTCTTACATGTCCTGGCAGTCAGATAGTACGACCATATTATCAGTATTGTCATTTTACATATGTTTTATATTTTAACAGTGCATCATATTAAGTAGCTCTTCACAATTTTACACACGTCAAGCTCTGCTGCATTACAGTCAAATTCCCTAACAAACAAGCACACATATACACGCTAGGGGTAATTTTTGCCACGTGCAGTATTACAGTGTGGGTGGGTCAGGAGAAGAGCTTGGGCAGGACACGTCGGTGCTTATTTGACGCGTTTTCGGGCTCCAAAACGTTTGCAGCTATGATAATATACCTCACATGTATTACACACATTGGAAACCCCCCTTTCAAAATCCTGCGTTTGCCACTGTCCCTCCTCCCACAATGCGTATAATCGTCTTGCGTAGGGATGTCACTCCATATTGTATGGAGTTACGTACAAGATACATACGGTCAGAGTTACGATGCGTAACACATGTTACGCACATGTGCAGTGCATTCCCGAGCCAGATTTGCGCATGAAGCATGCGTAAATTATCTGTCGTTATTAAGTCTGGATCAGGCCCTATATGTATAAATAAATTGTATAAACCCAAAATGTGACTGGAAAATGATTCCTTTAATCTGTTGACTGTTAGAAGAAAGTAATTCAAAGATATGTCACACGGGACTGGATACAGCCCTCAGCTGCTGAGTGCAGCGGCGGTGGAGATCTAAAGCCATATCCTTGCTCCCATGCAGTAGAGGAAAGGCTATACTAGCAGCTCTCTACCTTAACATTTCCTTACCATCCCCATGCAAAATGAAATAACTATGAAAATCCGGTAAGCTTCTTTCCTGTCTTGTGCAGCCATTGGAAAGATACCAGCACTGAAGTCTAGATCCGGAATATCCAATTCTCTTGAGCAGAACTAGAAATGCTAGAGTCTGATACATGAAGGAAAACCACAACCACCTATACCAAAATGACCTTCAAATACATACCTTCAGCACATCCCTTGTTACTGTACTGTGATCATCCACCAAAGTGATAGGCTCGATGCATGCAATCAAGTCCATCCATAGACAATATTACCAATTAAAATAATATTACTTGCTTTCTCTAAGTGTCACATAATTTATTAAAGGCCTCATATTATAATTTAGATTTAAACAATGCAGTATATTGTTTTCTAACATCCAACTTAAGCAAAACCACCCCCCATCTTATCTCTTGAGTTATCATTGCCCCTTAGTCCCAGTTATCATTGTATTACACAAAAGTTTCTGTCCAAAATATACATTGCTTTTTGAAGATAGGAAAAAACACACAATAAAATCCCCCCCACCACCACTGAGTTGCTTATGTTTTAACATTATGGGCCGCATTCAGAGATCCGCTTTCGCGGGGAGTTGCATGGGTATTTTTAGGATCGGATCAACTGCGCATGCCTTGTAACTTTATTTCTATAAGGTACGTTGAATATACGCTCGTATGTGCTTTAGGCACGGGCATGTGAATCGCACTTGGGTACATACATGTGGATGGGCAGCGTAGAAATACGTACTTGAAAATTTACATGAAAGTGGGTGGGGGGAGGCATTTAAATGAACGCATGGAGGCGCGGTTATAAAGAATTGCACGGACGGAGCACATATAAGCACGTAAGTACACACGGAAATAACAGAGTGGTCTAGAGACTCGTAACTTACCGACAGCACATCCGGGAGAGGGGAGGGTCAGGGTTGTTGGTGGGTGTTTCCTTGCTTCGGCCGTGTGTATAATTGCGTACATAAAACAAAACGATTCTCGGAATACGGCCTTTATTTTTATTTAAGAAATTGATTATAACAGTTACTATACATGTTATACAACACGGTGAGTATTGGAGGAAGGAGGGTCAAGGGAAATAGAGAGGGGTACAGGGAAAGGAGAAGGATACATGGGTGCTGACAAACAACAGGAATATTTGCTAAGAGGCTATTACATTTCCAAGAAATCTCAGAAATCATGTCCTCTCCTTTCAAAATAAAAACTCAGAGTTTCCATGTCATAGTTAAAGTTCATTTTGGACTTAACTTTGGCTATATCCAGTGGATTGGGGGATTTCCAACATTGGGCAATAGCAGGCTTAACCCCAATCTGCTTTTGGAACCGTTACATGCAGTATAGCCATACATATATTTCTGTGGGCTTCTGCATAACGTGCAGCTGAAATTAGGTTAACATAAAACAGCTTGGAATGTTTCTGCCTGCTGTTTAAATTTGTGTTTGTACTTGTACTGCTTGAAAGCTGAAAGCATAGGGGATTTTTTTTATACACCACACCATACTGCGTTGCATGTTTTGTTTCTGTAGATTTCAAAGAACACATGACTTTGCGAAGGACATTTAAACACATGTGGCATCATTTAAATTCTTAAAACTACATCCCGGTTATATCTTTGTGCTGGGTGACCTGTACGCTGTAGACCTGAAAAGACACCGTGATAACTTTTAGCGGACATTTAATAAACATCAAGGAGCGCGTCTTTGTTATTTGGAAAGTATTTCAAGATTACCTGGAAATATGCCAACCATAAAAATGTTAAGTCTCCAAGAAGGACATAGCTGATGACAGATTGCCGAAACACTCTTGAATAATAGTCACTTTCTTTAACTTTTCTTTATTAACATTTATTAAGTAACATTTATTAAGTAACATGTATTGTATTACAGTACATCAGACATCAGCAAACGAAGCTAACAGAACTGTAGGTAAGAGCTAGCTGGGGGCGGGGGAGGGGGACTCCATAGATGTGGCTGGCTTGAAGGGAGGGGAGATATGAATGTAACTGGTGACTGTGTTGGGGCTGCCGCCAGGGAGGGGTGGGCAAGTGGATGGATGTGGAAAGGACAGGCTGGTGAGGCTTAGAAGTTGACTGGGGGACTGGAGTGAATGATTACCACATCCCTACATCCTAGTGTGAACTATTCAATACAGACAGCATTCTAGTTACAGCCACCAAATAGAGACAGAATCCTAGTGATCCTTCCTCCCAAAATATACACATATCCTAGTAACTGCAACTCAATACAGCAACTGATGTCAATAAAATATCACTTATTAGTCCCTACAATATAAACATTTATATTATAACTGCATTGGAACCATGGCAAATACGTGTTATAAGTCATTGGGCCAGATCCAGAGCTACGTTCCCTTTACGTTTTAATGCGTAGCGTGTTTACACTATCGTAATTACTATGCACCCCCCTAGGCACTCCCCTCGGTCGTATGTACTTTTGCCGTTTTACGCTTGCCAAACCCTACCTTAACTTTTCAAAGGGTAACTCCTGACGGCTGTAATGGCTGCATGTACTTACGCGCCTAAGCACGCCCATACTGTACGATTTAAATGCCTCACCCCGCCTCCAAAGCGTAATGATGGGTTTCGTATGGCTGTCATGTCCCTTCGTCCGTAGTCACGCTCTTGACACTAGGATGTTACGAACGTTCAGAGCTGCGTGCTGTAACATCTGCCGCGCACATGCACAGTACATACAAAACAGCGTTTTTACACCTCCGGCTAGCGTAAATACGTTAGTGGATGTAGCTCTGGATCTGGCCCATTCTGTCTTTCTTTAATACGGATGGGTATGGGGATATTATTCTAGTTTCCAAGTAGGGAATATTTACTTCAGTAGAAAGCAATAAATATTGCAGACATTACCATGTTTTACAGAAGTGGCCCTCATATAAAGTGTGATCATTTGAACTCCTACTGTGCTTCCATTTCAAGGAATAAAAAGACAAACATTTATGGATTACAAATGCAGTATGATATGTGGGAAATAACCCAACATAATACAATAAACCATCATTGTTAGAAAGCTATAGGTTTCATAAAAGTGACATGAATTTAATTTCTAAGACATGAAAACCAGAAAACTCTGCATAAAAGCTCTGAGTGCATTTTAGACATATTTAGAAATTCTTTAATCTTCCATTATTTTGTAACATGGAGAATATTCTTTGAACAACAAAGAATACCATAAAAGAAAATGATGGCGCACATTACTGCATTTTTTCCATGGTGGGGCACAATATCCAGAATTGAGAGCATAATATGTTATTTTAACATACGGAATTTGCTATCCAGAACATGGCAGGGGTGTGCCTGCCTCTCATATCCAGTATAACGCATGCAGAACACTACCTTAAGTGTTCTGCATGTGTATGGAATGGTAGAACATAAGTAAGGGCTTTGTAATACCCTTACTGTATGAATACCATTACGAATCTTACCCACCATGCGTATCTAATAAGCATGGTGAGTGGGCCGCCCCCCTTCACGCAGAGACTCATGTCCGTGTGGAATTCTGCATCTGACTGATGCCATGTGATGCAGAATTCCTTTCTATTGCAGTACATGCTGACGGGCTATTTCCATATGTGTCTTACGGAAGTTGCCTGTTGTTATAAAGCCTGGATCAAGCCCAGTGATAGAAAAAGAGGCTGTTGCATCTTTAACCTGATGCCATATAGTTTATTTGGTCCCAAAGGGTTGACGTCCCCGCTTAGAAATTCTGATTTCCAAAATAGGGACATCCGAAAGTTCCTTTTCGCAAGTCCCTATTTCGAATACTGCCCAGTTTATAAAAAAAAAATTAGGGTCAGGATGCGTGGAAAGGAATGGAGGGTTAGGGTCAGGCTGCGGGGAAGGGAAGGTTAGGGTTAGGGTAATGGAAGGGGAGGGTTAGGGTTAGAATTAGGAAAATGGTTGGTGTAGTTTTTTTCCTTACCTTTCGGAGCACCGAAAGTTCAGTGCTCCTTGGATCCATTGCTATGCCTCATCGAAACTGGCTGGGAGGAAACGGCCCTATCGAAATAGGGTCATTCTAAGCGGGAAAGGGGCTAACCACAGCAGGTCAGTACTTTCCATTATTATATATAAAAAAACTCTCTGCCAGAAGGTCCATATTAGTCCTTTAATGTCACTTAATGAAAGCTGTGCTATGCATGTGCAGAGATCCCAATGACACAATATAGAGAAATACATATTAGCATAAATACCAAATCAGATACATGTTATTGATACATACTATATATAATATACATGACATGAAAGCATTTAGCAGAAATGCTGGTGAATATAGGTAGCATTGGCTGAAAAAGTGCACAATGCATTGCCTGCGTATTTATGTCATCTGAGAAACATAAGGAAACTGACAGAAGCCGACTGCAGTGTAAACAAGACTAGCTGCCTACAACGAGAATATTGGCAGTTAAGGTAAAGTAATCTGGCAGCAGCAATTCAGATGAATTAAAGTGGACTGAAGTGCGGAGAGATGTGTATGAGGGAGGCTGATGATAAGGAGATTTATAGTACTTGAGAAATGATGAAGAGAGAGGATTAAGCATTACAATTTTGGCCGGGTGAATTGCAGAAAAAAATTGGGAACATTGGAAATGTTATAAAGGAAGAATCAAAAGGATTTTTAAAGAGTAAAATTTATGGTAAAATTAGGGGAATGTACTTTTAAGATATTGAACTTATGTAAAAATGAGATTTGGTGCAATGGAAACTTCAGTTCAGTGTTACAATCCAGTTAGTCATGATTTGCAATTGCATTATTGGCATCGTGCTATCGACGTTCTTTTCTCTTAACGCTAAGGTTGATTGTATACAAAAAAGTACAGCTAATGGCTGGACAAGTACCACACATCAGTGTATTACCCACATCATCCTTAGACAAGCATTAGTGCAGCTGTTACTTGTATAGTCCTTGCTTAGGTGGGCATATGATATTACACAAAGCTCTGTAAGCTCTGTAAACAGGATTATAATAAACACTTATGAAGAATGGGGGTATTGAATAAACAGCCCCTTAGCTCCCAAACACTGTGGAACATTTTTCCCTTTAACCTTGTGAAGCAGAGGGCCAGTTCCAAGCATTCACAAAGCTTCTATGGGTTTCAGATACAATGCAGTTGCCTTTCTTGTATTGTAAGACTTCAGAGCAGGGTTACCTACTCTCTATTTCTTCTGTACGGGGGCTTTCGGTTGCTGATGTGGGGGCGGAGTTTAATAATGCGATTTATTATTTATTTATTAACAGGTTTTTATATAGCGCCCACAGATTACCTAGTGCTTATTTATGTAAATCGTGTCCTGAAGCCCTGCCCCCTGATCATCATCACTGCTATTCACTGTGTTCCTGGGGGTGGGTGGGGCTTGATGATGTAATCAAGTCCCGCTCAATCCCCAGTAACACTAGGAATTGTTGTACTGACAGGAAGGGGGCGAGACTTGCTAGAGATTTGCCTGTTCTTCCATATTTCTGGAGCCTCCCGGATATCCCGGCAGAGTTGGCAACCCTTCTGTAGAGAATGACTCTTTCCACAGAGGGACTGGATTGAGCTTGGAATTGGACGTTCCCTCTTATTCATTATACAGTATAGGTGTTCCCTAGTAGTATGTCCACATTCAGTCTTATGAATACGTCTGTGTGTGTGAGACAGGAAACTAAAGGTAGGCCTGATTGCGTGTCTGGATGGTGCAGTTCAGATCCTTCCAAATCATTTGTTGGGGATCCAATAACGTAAAAAAAAAAAGATTTTTGTCTACAGCCCATGGTGTGCACTTAGAAACTATGAAATCCCCCTGTACTGTATGATTCTCTTACTAAAATGTCGCCTAGACTCCCAGCGGCATGTCGTCACTGAACAGCGCTTATCGTGATGGTAATTTATAAGGCAAATAACAGCTTTACTCTAATTAATAAATTGTATCAATAAACAGCCAAGGAAGCATTTAGCAATGAGTAGGAAGAACAGCAAAAACTGTCAGTTGCCATAGAAACCCTTGCCGTTTTAGTAACTTGTAGTGTTCCATATTCCATAATGCTGATGTAAATAGCTAATAGGTAATAATAATAATAATAATGATAGCTTTACTCCTACTGTTTGAGGTTCCAGTATTGTATGAAAATATGCACAACAGAACATATAAGAAAAGGCCACAGAGATAGTGTTAATGATTTCTGATCCCATTAGATTTGCTATGTGACCATGTAATATTAAACATACAACATTTTTGTTCAGTCCCGCTTGTAGCAGGGCTAAGCATGTACTTATTGTCATAATATAGGACCAGAGACGTGCTCTGGTAATGAAGTTTCAATAAGCTAAAACATAAATGTTTTTAATAGGAGAAAGGTTATTTCTTAAAACGATAGCACTAGAAAAATCATAGATTGTGGTGCTTACTATAGTTCTATAAGGTCAATGGATCAGATTCAGAGTTTAAAAATAAGGACTAGATTCACACCTTTGCACGTACAGAAAACATACGAGGGTGTGGGTCCGGTCCTTATTGTCAAACTTCACGAAAGAGGGGAGTGAACTCCCTGTCTCTCCCTATTATCAGTCTGTCAGGCTGACCGCTGATCCGCGTGTAGTGGGATACCAATCTAACACTGTAAAATGTAAATGCTTCCCCCTGCCCACCTATGCAGGCAGAGGGGAAGCACAGGGGAAGCACAGCCCCTTTGCTCTTAAAATCCATCGTATGGCTCTTAGTTCTATACAATGGAAGTTACATCAATAAACCTAACATAACATCTGAAGGGCGCATTTGCCATCCGGTCCAGTGAGTCCACTTAAGCACTTTGCGTGTGTAAGTGGGCTTTGGTACAGACCTGTGGATCCGGTCCTAAAAGAGGAAAGTTACACCTGCGCAAAACCATGTTGATTTCAGGGGGAGTCATATTAATATTATTTATATACAGGGAGAATACTTTGCTTTTGCTTGTTGCACACAGAATAATTTTACACTGTTATTTAGACTCGGGCAGGGAAACATCACCTTTTTAATGATAAAAGTGTGGAATGTGTTAAGTATTACTTAGCAAAAATAAATGGAATCAGAAATTACAAGCACTTTTCTTATTTAAGCTGCTGCACATTCTTTCATACCTCTCTAGTGCATGTAATAGATAATACTGGAACCCCAAACAGTAGGAGTAAGGTTATTATTATTATTATTATTATTATTATTATTATTATTATTATTAGCTATTTACATCAGCTTTATGGAATATAAAACGCTACAAAAAATCGGATCTGTGAATACGGTCCATAGTTTGTAGAAGATGTATAGGGCTCCATTTACTATCTAAATTTTCGGGTGATAATGGGTGTTTTAACACTAAAACGCTCATTATCACCTGAAAATAAACATTTTAAAAGTTACTAAAGTGCATTCGCCATGGAAATCTGCTGTTTCCATGGCGATGCACAAACACTTCATAATGCTTCGGCGGCCCGTTGATCTTAACAGTATTACAAGTTACTATCCCTCACTGACGAAATTCTGATTCGGCAGTGAAGGAAAAAATAACGCCATCTAAGGATGGCGTTATTGACTTCATTTCAGCAATCTCCCCATATTCCCCTCTTTTCCTCCCCCTAATAGCCATTATTAGGGGGAGGAAAAGTGGGGTATGTGTGGGGAGACCGCTGGTATGAAGTAGCATGTGGTCATTAAACAAAAAAAATAAAAAGCAACATTAAAACATTAAAATAATATTTAAAAAAAATACAAAACTCACCTGTCCGGGAGACGCATCCGACTCCGGCCCGATATGAAGACCCTGCGCATGTGCTGTGGGTTTTCATATTTGGGCTGAAATTTTTTAAGTGCCGCTGTGAAGTCTCTGCGCATGCGCAGGCACTTCAGTCGATATGAAGTGCCTGCGCTGCGGGCAGGCACTTGTAAATTTTTGTATTTGTAAATTTTAAAGGGGAAGCTGCCAGGCTCGCCGCGAACACAGGCGAGCCTGGAGCAGCTTCCCTTCGGGGGAAATTGTATTATTTGTAAATATAGCCCATTTTTTTTACTTTACTCTTAAACATAAATGTAAACAAAAAGTTAAGAATACTTTTGCCAACTCTCTTGCAGTGCCTTTGAGATTTACAAAATGCAGGTAACATTCCAGGAATCCAGACTGATCAACTTTCCCGGATAGTGTTCCATAGCAGGACGTGATGCTGCAAGTTGACATTAAACCCTTCCCCCACTATTATTAAATTATTATTAAAATTTAAATTATACCTTTAAATTAAATTACATTTTTAAATGACAGTATGATATGCACGGCCTATTGTATTAATGTTTACATAGTGTACAGTGGCTAAAGTGAAGGTATCTCTCTTTTTATGTGCTCAGCCTCCAGCTATCGATAATTCAGCCCCTTCTATGTCTCCATCTTTCCCATCCACCCCTTTTTACGTCTCCTGATTTCCCTTCTACCTCCTTGTTAGGTCTGCTGGTTATATCCTTAGCCCTCCTCTGTTCCACTTACCTTTACTGTTGTCCCTAAATCTTTCTTCCTCTACTTGTCTTTCTGCTCCGCTGCTCCCTGCTCACTGCATGACACTGACATGACCTTCGGGTCACACCAGTGTCTCCCTGAGAGGATGGAGCTGCAGAGGAGGAGCTGTGTGCTCCGACACTCAGTGCCTGGCTGGATTATCGCTGAGCCAGCCTGGGGCTGTGTCTGTGCCTGTGCTGTTTCTGCTCTCTTGTCTGGCGGATTTTAATGTTTAGTGCTAAGTGTTCCTAAGTGGAAGCTCTGGAGCTGGATCCAGACCTGATAATGTCAGGTCACTTACGCACAAAAGGTGTGTAAGTGGCCTGATTTGACTGGAGGCAATGCGCCCTCCAGATGTTATGCTAAGGTTCTGATAGTAATCCTAGCATAGCAAGATGCATATGGATTAAATGGGCTGTGCTTCCCCTCTGCCTGCTAAAGTGGGCTGCTGATCCACACGAAGGACTTAAGGCAGGCTTATGGCAGTGTAAGCTGCCATAAAGCCCGCACTAGAGAGGAGAGTGACGGGGCATGCACTCCTCTCTCTCTGTTGGACGGACAGACCCCCATACGTACGGAAAGCGTGCGGGGGTCTGGATCCGGTTCCTGGTTGGTATCCAGTGATGCTCCCATGTTTTCACACCACTCCGGCACGGTTGATGATCAAGACTGATGGTGTAGTTTGTATCACCAAGAACTTGAGATTGTTTCTTTCTTCCAGTATGTCCCAGAGGCAAGAAATAAAATGTTGGAAAGTATGCCCTTAGTTAACATCCAACTATTAAAAGACTTCGTCTTAAATGATAGGTTTTAAGCAATAAAGACGACACTCTGCCTTTCTAAAAATACAAGCTACTGTCCATTTACCCTGTATGCATTTCTACTCTAATTGTCTCCATTAGAGCTGTAATTATTTAGGAAGGTAAATTCACCATCCATCTGTTTCTGCAAGGTATAAGTATTTATGTGAACTAAAATGGCAAATGAATTATTTTATTCAGCAACGTGAGATTTGTGAACACCACATCAAGAAAACACTTATCACACCATGAAAGCTTTATTTCCATATTTTCCATAGTTTGTAACATGATTATAGTATTCTAAAGTGTTATGGCAAAAATAGGAAAGAACAGCGGCTTTTAAATGGAATGCAGTAACATACATTAATATTGTGTTACCGTGGCAACAGACTAGAAGGTTATTGGTGATTTTTCAGATGGAGATGTGTAGATGCGGCTCGTGAAGAGGAATTTGTTATAAAAAGTACTTAGGATGAAAATTCAATTATGTATAGCGTTCGTATACCTGGGAAAGCCAGAGTTTGCTTAATGCTACACAAGTGACTTACTCACACCAACATCTAATTTACTCTAAGTACACTCTGCGTTCATCTCATCTCTGTGATTGTGGTCATTGTTCTTTTATGCATTTTAAAAGGAAAATTCTGTGATCAAGTTGCTGCTCAAGTTCTTAATGCAATTTATGATGACTATGAATCTTCCAGTTGACTCCAAAAGGGACAATGGCTTATATTGTCTGTAACTGTCACAGTGATTCTGTTAGGATTTAAAAAATATTGTACATTGGTTAACTCACCTTTGTGAATCATTTGCAGAAGCTCATTTTGCAGTTAGAAGTCTGTTTTTTTTTCATTATATCTGTGTTGAGGTATCACACTAAATTAACCCCCCTCCTTCTTGCAGTTAATTAACATCCCCTCCCCATTTAACACAAAATTAATTACCCTTCTCCTGATAACATTGGACCGTATCCAGAACTACGGGCGTCTTCCATAGACGGCCGTAATTCACTGAACAGTAGCTACTGCGCATGCGTAGTAGCTATTGTATGTAATCTGCGTATCGTTTCGATACGTAGATTGTGTATATGCGGTCTAAAAGACTGCATATAC
>WWET01004367.1:48547-62984 GCA_011038615.1 Limnodynastes dumerilii | reverse complement strand
GCTGTGAGTAAATTATCCCTATTATGTGTGTGTGTGTGTGTGTGTGTGTGTGTGTGTGTGTGTGTGAGTGTGTGTGTGTTGGTGTGTAGGTGTCAGGGACATTAGTATGTAGCTTCAATGGGGCAGGGACTGATGTGAATGTGAAATATTCTCATTAAAGTGCTACGTAATCTGATATCGCTATATAAAAACCTATTAATAAAATAAATTAAATAAAGGTTTTAGATCTTCTCCTACATTGTTTTATCACTTGATTGTGATCCGGATCCAGAGTTTGAAAATGATAGGAAAACAGGTGGAGACTTACACTCTGGCAAATCAGGGGAGACTTATTTCATGTGTTGCTGTATTGGAGCAGATTAGATCAGTATTAGAGCTGAGAGGAGATGTTTTCTATCCCAAATCTCTGTAACTGTTTAAAACATAAAGCTGGTAAGGATTTGTGTGCTATAAGCAAATGCAGGCTGTAAGCACGGAGGATTTGGGTTAAGCTGTGGGACATGGACTGTTAGGGTTAGGCTGGAGAACATGGAGGGTTAGGGTTTGGACTGAAGAAGGGGAAGGTTAAAGTTAGGCTGTAGGAAACGGAGGGCAAGGTTAGCTAAAAAAAAACGTACCTTTTGGTAAATGACTCTTAGTCTTCAGGAGTCGCATCACCGCTGCTTTCTACAGTGGGGACTGCTGGCAATCTCCAATCACCTATAGTGCGATGGTCTTTCACAAAAAAAAAAAAAAGACTATTATACCGGCAAATCAAATCCATTCAACCGCTCACTTGGTCAAGCTTCCAGTAGCCAGGGGATAGCTTTTCCTACTCAAGTATGCAGAAATATACAGAGGGAACACCTATACTGTCGGCTGATTAAGAGGTAATGCCCACTGATGAACTCTACCCCAACCCCCTGTCAGAGTACCAGTATTCTGCTGGATAATATTAGTGATAACGGACCATTTTATTTGCTCTTCTTTGCACAGTGTCTAATGTATTTATGTCTTTCTGGAGATATGGCCTCCAGAACTGAACACATTATTCTAGTTGAGGTCGTACCAACGATCTATAAAGGAAGGTCATTTAAGTCGTCCTATGGTAAAGGACTCTACTTTAATCTAAATAAATAATACACATCTGGTATATCTATATACTTGCTATACGTCACCTATTCATAGCACGATATAGCAGTATACACAAATTCCATGAATAGGCTATGGCGAAACACGTCGGACAGGACCTTTTCTCCTCTGAGTGCACCGGAGGACACACTTTCTCTTTTAATTGTCCATTTAAGCCAGTTTGCCGCTATCACTCTGACCCGATCTCCAGATCCAGGGAGGGACATATTACTGCCTATGAATAGGTGGTGTCGGCCGAGAGGCCACTAATGGGGGGATTAGGGACAGTTTGTGTTCTACTAGTTAGTGGGTCCATATACTGTACTGCTACACCATGCTGTTATATTATTGCATGATTGATGATATGCTTTCTGGCTAAACGTTTTTGTATTGGAATAATTTGATATGTCGCTTTTGTGTCATTTTAATGTTTTAATTAAAGCTCATATGTTTTGTTATTTTCTCTGTGTGGATTAGGTATTGATAGTTTTGTGTTATAATTAGAAGAGTAGTGCACTCTGAAAATAGCTCCCTTTTTTCTGACTATGGGGCAGATCCAGAACAACATTTCCGTGCGTATTTATGCCTAGCGGAGACGTAAAAACGCGATTTGGTATGTACTGAGCATGTGCACGACAGATGAAATGCTAAGAAATGTAATGTAACTCTGAGTTTATGGGCCTTTCACATATCAGTATGAATCAGGCCCATAATGGGTAGAGACATAAATACAAGGGGTAAATCCAAACCTAAGTTCTATTTACGTTCGTTGTTGTAGCACATTTGCGCTATCGTAAGCACTAGACACTCCCCAGGCCCTCCCCTCGCTCGTATGTAATTTAGTCGATCTACGTTTGCCAAACCCTACTTTAACTTTTCAAAGTGTAACTACGGACGTACGTAATGGATTGACGTATGTACTGGCCTAACCCGGCCCATACTGTACGATTTAAATGCCTCCTTCCTCCTACAAAGCGTATTTCCAGGTGTTGTATGGATGACACGCCCTTTCGTTCATATTATTGCTGAAGTTGCGTACGGTCAGAGTTAGGTTGCAGTAAACTGGCGATTTTACAACCCCGACTAGCGTAAAAACGCTAGCATACGTAGCTCATGATCTGGCCCAATGTAATGTTGCTGCCAATAACATTCTGTTCATAGATTTCTTATTTTTTTCTTATTGTTATGGGGGCACTGCCCTGTCTGATCAAAATCTGCCCTGATAAGAGTAGAACACTCTGTATTAGTCAGGCATATCGCTTTCTTCCAGCCCTGAATGACAATCTGTAATGATACTCCTATATGGGCACTCCGGGTTTACCTGGGGAGTACCGAAGTGGACCAAAAGGAGGAGGGAGCGATACCCCGGGTTTACCCAGATGGTACCGAGGTGATCGCAAAGGATAGCGAGGGTGTCTGGGCCGGCTTCCGGTTTGCGGAGTCTTTCCTCCAGGTGGTTTTCACCAGAGCCCCTAGAGGTGGGGATGGACTTGAACGCCCCCTGTAGGTATGGTCGCTTACCGTTGAATCGAGGCCCAGAAGAATAGAGAAAACTAAACACCCTACAGTGAACCAACAGGGGAACGGTACTAACACAAAGGAAGGTAGGAGCAGGAGTGGACGGAAGAGACCGTCCAGTACAAACTACGAAAAACACTGAACAGCAGACTGCGGACTGAGAAGGGAGACGGGACTGACAGGACTCACTGGGGCTAATACACTTCAAACAAACAGAATGATCCCTGACGGGATCACAAGCACACTCAGGCAGGTAAGTATGGGGAGACCAGGTGGGTAGGTACACGTAAGGAGTAAGGCCCGGAGAGGTGGGTAACACAAAGGTAAATGGAAGGTAGGTACAAGGCAGGCAAGGGGGACACTCAGCGGTCAGATCACTAGCAGAGCACAGGGCTAAGACTAGACACACAAGAGAGGCAAGTAACAGTACTGGATACCAGAGACTATCACCAGCACCTGATGCAGAGAAAACAGAGCCTTTATGCAGAGCAGGACCAATGGGAACAGTGCAGAGCTGGCGCAAACGGAAGCGATAGGTTATGCAGCGCTGCGCCCGACAGAGAGAAAGCTTGCGTGTCACCGTTACCATAGTAACGAGTGGAACGCAAGCCGGAAGCCTGCAGACGGCCGGAGAGCGGGGAGAGACGCGGCGCGCGATGTAAGGTAAGCAGCCGGAGCCCTGCGACAGGCAGGCTCCGGGAGCTTACACAATCTCAGTATTGCCTTCTGGTATTGGTTTTTATGTAATTATATACATACACAATGCATAACAGTCATACATAGAAATGCAGTTACACAGTGCACATACACTTTACAAGACACTTCACTCTTGGGGTGCTAAAAAACCCTTCACATTTGTGGTAGATTCTTAAAAAGTCTGTTTTAACTGATTCATAATGTTTGTGCCATCTTTTAACTATAGCTTCTTTATATAAAAGTTTCACTTTTTTTTTGCAAATCCCATCTGCCAGCTAATTAAAAATCATTGGAGTTTAGAAAGGCTGAAACTCGTTTTATATTAAGCAAACTAGGGAAAAGAAAATCAAAGATTTCAGCAGCATTTGAGCTACTGATCTCAGAACAGACGGAAATTATATTCATAGAGTCATTCCTTTACATAGAGGATGCTACTCCTGTGTTTTTTTTTATTGTTTAATATGAAATAGTAACATATTTTTAACTATCTCCAACAAAATGTATTCCTTGCTACAGTTTGTTTCTTTTGTAGTATGAATACAGGACATGGCTATACAATCATGTAGAGTGGAATAATAATTACATATTTGTCTGTGTATTGCAAATATTTTCATTAAGATTACTGTACATTTTATTTACATTTATTTAAAACTCATCAACCCTTTCTCAACATCAGGGAAAGTATTGATTTACAGGCACTCCTGACCTTCTGGGATGGTAAGTTTAACTCTTGACTGGCGTGATGTTGGGGACAAGGAAACACCCTGCTATACACACATACGCAAGCTTGAAACCTATCTCTCACCTCCACATGAGATCCCCCAAACCTGAGCAAGCATGACTAATTGATGGGATAAAGCTGGACCCAGATAAAACGTTCACATTACAGCCCATTAGTAAATCATTAAAACTTGTTTATGTACCTTTTAGCAGCTGTTGGCTTCCTGCATAGATCAGATAATGGAGCTGACATCACCTATTCAATTCACAGGATGAGTCATACACTATTTCTGTAGGACATTGAATCAGTGACGTCAGCTCCATTGTCTGATCTGATCTAATTGGTAATTAAACAATGGTTTCATGATTTCTGAAGCCCTATTCAACTTCCCCCAGCAGGTTGAATTTTTCCTGATATTGGGTAAGGTTTAATGAAGCACAACTGTATGACAGCAGCTATGAAAGAAATAAAGGGTTTTTATGATGTACAGGAAGGAAGATTTTTCAACAGGAAAGGAATTATTAGAAAAGTAGCTCATGCACTGCAATGAAGAAAGTTTTATAGAAACATGAGGATATATTACTTCACTGCAGTGGAGAAGATGAGCAGCCTTCAGTGGTGGAAGGGGATAATACATGTTTTTAAATTCTTGTAATAAACATAATGATCTCCTACAATAAAAAAAAAAAACTAAACAAATAAATAAACTAAAACTAATTGACCTCTACATCCTGGTAAGTTAATTCTACAGGACTACAGCCCCCAGTTGACAAGTTTAATGCTCTTCAAGATGTCATTGTCTATTTTCAATTGGATAGACAAATTACTAAGCATAGTCATTCGATCAATAGCAAGCTTTAAATACCACAAATTTTATAGACTTATATACAATATTTAAAGAGTGAGTCCATTGCATGGATCTTCACTGTTCTAAGAAAGGGAAGCGATTTTAAAATAAATGTTTAAATAGAAAACCCTCACAGTTGCTCAAATTTCCTTTACCAGGAACACAAACACCCTTTGTATAATTTTACCCTTGGTTTGAAACCATTGCAGTGTAGAGTAAGTATAATCCATCCTGGAATAATGGAAAATTTGTGGACTGCCATCAAATGCAAGATTGTTACATTACCATCAGTCTTATACCCCTTTCAGAACAAGCTATTGACCCGGGAATAACCCAAGTCGGGCGTTGGTGTGAAAGGGTCAACCCAGGTCTGTTGACCAGGGTTTATGATCCTGGCCGACTCCAGGGTTATTGCTGGGTCAATTGGCAGATTTAGGTAAAGAAAGGTGAAGCGCTGGGGTATGCACTAACATAAACTTGTGGTATTGTCACAGTATAAGAGTAACAAATTCAAGAAATAAACAGTACATATAATACACTTTACATGTATAAATAACATTCAGACCCAAATTTCGATTTCTTATCACATTCGGATCCAAATCCGTATGGGAAACATAGTTCTGGAGGCAAACTTAAATAGAAATTTAAAATAAAATATTAAATAGCGGCATGCAGGGAAAAAAGTCTTACTGTTAATTGTTGGTGATGGCAAATAACCGTTCGGGGTTTAAATCCAGGTGATACTCAAAACAACAGAAACAAATATTAGTGTGTCACATATAAATCCAGATTAAAAATCAAGGTTTAAAATATGATCCCCTTCTTTCCATACAAAACCAACACAGGGTTAAATCTGGTTAGTATAAATTTTAATGGAAAAAGAAACAAATTAAAACTTAAATAATATCCATTTGAAACAATATCAGTTTAAAACATTGACACAAATGTAACAACTAGCAGCATAAATGGACCCTATGTGGGCATAGGTCAGGATAGTCTTAGCGTACCCAGAGAGCTGAAATGATGTGGGCTGGAAGGCTGAAAAACCAGATGGACGTCTCCACAGTGGTCTCCGGCACGACGGGCGCACAGACAGTCAGGCACAGCAGCGTATGGAGGATGAAGAACTCGTGATCTCTCCGCTGGATGGAAACGTGATCTCTCCGGGACGGAAGCTTCTCCTGGGAACCCCTGATGCCTCTTACTCACTTAACGCGTTTCGGAAATAATCCTTTCTCAAAAGTCATGTTATTGCCGGGTCAGCCTAACCTGTTTTGCGGTATGAACAGGGAAACGCGAGTTATTCAACCCGGGTTCCATATAAAATGTGTAAGATGAGGGATGGGGAGCACTGTCTTCCTCGGCAGACACGGCTCCAGTGTGAAAGGCTACAAGCCGTGTTGATTGACCCAGGTTTAACCTCGTTTTTCTGTCTGAAAGGAGTATTACTAACCTAACAGCAATATAGTGTGTATTTCAACATATTTATTTTCATTTTAAAACCAAAGTTCCCAAAAAATCAATAACAATTGTTAAAATATATTTTATTTCTGTATGGTTCTTACTAGGGCTCATATAAAGAGGATTTAAATCCATTGGGACATTTTATAGTTGATGCTGGCCTACAGCACATAAAGCATAATAATGTGAATTTAATTCTCATCTCTGAAAATCAAGTATTCTCTTGCAAGTTATTCTAGTAGTATATACTCTTCTCTGAAGGCAATTTGGTCTTCCTATCAGTTTCAGCAGCCTGGCAGCTAGCATAAAAGCAATGATGTGTGGTTAGTTAAAATTGTTTTTATTTTTTTCATTTTATTGCTTTCAGCTCTCTTTACTGTGTGACACATGAGAGAGAATAAACTTATTAGAGTACATGCTGTGACATGGGATACAAAGCGCACAGACAGGGTATTAGGGTGTTTACTGTCATATTTCTGTCAGCTTGTAGCACAGGGACAACATATACCTTCATCCTGCTTCAAGGGAATATTTTTCCTGTTCCTCAATGTAATTTAGTCTATTGTTTTCAGAGCAATACAATGCCCAGAGTCCCAAAGGAAATGGATTGCCCATTTTTGAACAACTTTTCCGAATCAATCCTGCCATGCACTATTTCCATATATGGAAGCGAGAGACTTTCATGCTTGGTTTCAAAGAGCACATTGGAAGTCTACCATAAATTGAACAGTGATTCTCAAAAGATTGAAGCCTCCATCATAAATACAAGCTGCCTCATTGATAAAAGTAGGAATTAGCTCCATCTAATTTATCTGTGATGCTCCCTATTTAGTTTAAATATAGGCCATGATTTACTAGGGACCCACATGTATGAATCCATAATGCTTATGACATCTCTGTTACACTCTGCAGGTTCATCCTGGCAGAGTGTGTGTTAATTTCTGCCTAGGTCTGTGTCTCTCTGTTTTCCCCCACCTGCCTGCTAATTGTTCCTGGAGGTGTGTCTGACTTCCACAGCTATTGGGGGAGTGTTCTTTAAATAGCCTCCAGTGCATGTAGCAGGTGCTGATCATAGATTTTAGTTCCTAGTGTCTCTGTGCCAGTATTCTGTTTGTTACCTCTTGCCTTGTGCTATTGCTTCTTGCTTTCTTGAGTGCCCCAGTTCTGTCCTTGCCCGGTACCTTGCCTCATACCTTGTGTCTCCATTCCCTCCATCTCCCACCTTGCTGTTCAGTCCCGTTTGTATTTACCTTGCTTATCCTGCCTGACTGTTTCTGTTAACCCCTTGTGGGTCTCCGCTGTTTGCTTGCATGTGTGAGAGCCCTGGTTAGTTTAATCTGTCTTGTCAGCCCCGTCTGTTACTTCCTAGTCTGCCGTGTCTGTTCAGTGTTTTGTGTAGTTAGTTACAGGTCAGACCCTGCTGCCTGTCTCCTCACACTCCTCTGTCTAACACTCACCTGTCTAACTCAGGTCAGACCCTGCTGCCTGTCTCCTCACACCACACGGTACTCCAGGGGTCGCGACCTACTACTTGGGGCGCAGCCAAGCCCAACCCCACCACCAGGGGCAATGGTGAACACCACCCGAAGGTAGACCTCGCATCCTGGTGCTACTGTGCGTCACACCCTAACATTTACCTTGTCTGTCTCAGTCTTGCCTGTCTGTATTTACCTGCAATCTGTACCTTGCCGCAGATATTCATAACAATCTCATGTCAGCATATTTTCTGTTAAACTCCGCCCAATTTTTTTTTATACTTGTCTTCTGGGTCTCTTATTGTCAAATAAAATTTTAAAGGAAGACAAAAATCGTTTTTTGTCTGCCTGTATTTTTAATATACTATTTTCGGACCAGAGACTGCTATATTTCATTTTTAATATAATTTGTTCAAATGTGAAGTTTGGATCCCAGTTGTGCTTTTCAGCTCTACATTGACCTTATATTCAAACTCAATCTTACATTTAAAACTCATCATATACATTTTGAGCCTGATTCTGAACTCTAAAAGACGATCTGCGCATGTGCCGGACAGATGTTGCCCAGCGTAGCGGCGTGAACACCCATTCGTGGATCGGGTGTCCGTAACTTCAGCTTAGTAACGCTGGAGGGGGTGTCCCCCAGTGTTACTACACGGAAGTTAGTGCAGGTAGGTGGGGGGAAGGGTATTGAGGCTGGGAGGGCACCGTTAACGTATCAACGCCGCTGTCCCAGCGCATTAACAGTTAGGGTAGCCTTCAGCCGGCGTAAGTGACTGTTCATACGCTGGGGCAAGGGGGAGTGTCGGGGGAGGGAAGCGATGGTACGCTGAGCGTTAGACCGCTCAGTGTACCATCGTAGGTCTGGATCAGGCCCCTTCTTACTCAACAATTATATCAAAAGAATAAGATTAATTTTAAACATGACTCAATAACTGACAATGGGCAGTATTCAGAGATCCGTTTCCTTGAAGGTAAACAATTACACGCACGGCCGGTGCAGGCCAAACCCCCTCACACCCATGACACTCCCCTCTCTCAGCCATCCTGTCAGTGACTTCTGCCTCCATAGACCATTTGTAACTTTCCGTGAACAGTTCCGTGCGTATGTGTCCTCCGTACGTGCGATTTATGTTAGTCCCGCCCACATACCTTCATTTAAATGCCTTCCCCCGCCCATTTTTATTTAAATTTCCACATGCATATTTTTACATCGCATATCCGAACGTATGTATCCAAATGCGATTCACAAGTCCGTCCGTGAGGCTCTTACATGCCCATAGTCTACGTTAACTACGTAAAATTAGTTACTACCCAGTTGAAACGTACCTAAATTTACGCACGGAACTGGCCTAGAAAACGGTTCTCTGAATATGGCCCAATACCTGTAAAAGTGACATTAGAAATGGTTATGGCGCAAAGTGGTTGCCATTCATTCTCAAATCAATAAAGCAGCTTTGAAAGACTTTTTTTTTTACCATTTGTTCAATTTCCTCCAAGATTTTCTCTCCACAAATTTTGTAAACATTTGTAGAGAAGCAGAATGATGTTTTTTGTTACTGATATGGTTGATATATTTTATTTAAAAAAAAGTACATAAAAAATAAACATAAAATTAGGAAAAATATTGTTTTGTATATAAATAATTTCATAAAGTGTTAAGATGTATTACATTATTACTTATAACATGTGTTGAGTATTTATTATAAAATATTCCCTTATAATTATTTTTTATCTAGATATCACACGACTATGGTTTGCTTCTACTATAGTGCTTTTAAAGGAAACAATATATGATTCCCTAAGAATTTACTAAAAGTTTCTTATTTTATAAGTCACATATTTAATATTATAATGGTTGGATCTAGACATATATTGACAGTTTATATTTAAATTAAGCATAGTGTTTATATTTTATATGCAAACTTCTATTTATAACATGTTACAAACAAAGTAAACAGTAACAGAGAATTTAGGCAGCATCGGCCAGATTTTGAGCTACGCTGGGCCGATGACCATAATTATGGCCAGCGTAGCTCTAGTGCACTCCCCCTATGGTCGGCGAAATTTATAGTTTCAATTTATAAACATTTTAATAACTGGATTTACCCTTTTTAAGTTCATATACATTTGTCTGTGCTTTGGACCGTATTTACACCTAAGAAGCTTCTGCTTCTTAGGTGCGGATATTTAGTAAATGACCTATTACACATGCGTAGTAGGTTATTTATGCAATCTACGTGACAGTTAGGTGGTCTTTATAGTAGTTCAGTAGTTCAAGTAGAAAGAGGTGGCGTAATGCCGCCTCGGGGAGTGTTTAGGCAGAAGTGGGAGGGGAGCGTGGGGGGAGGCCGAGAGAGGCAATGTCCGTGCAGAGGTTCCTTCTGTCTTTTAGTGTTTATGGACAATGAATTTTTTTTAGTTTCTTTTCAAATTTTCAAAAAAGAATGGCAATACTTTTTATATGGTTACTTTTATATGGTTACTTTTATATGGTTACTTTTTATATGGTTACTTTTATATGGTTACTTTGATATGGTTACTTTTTATATGGTTACTTTTATATTTAGCAGCTTTTGCATGCATTAGGTTAACATATACCTCTATTAATGCTTGGCTGGGCTACCCTTGGCTTTGATAATGGCTTTAACTCAGCACTACATGCTCTCAGTGTGTGTCTTAGCTAACACTTTGATTCTATTATCATGATGTTAAAACCTTAAAAAAATCCTTATTCATTGTCCAACCACTGTATATCAGCTATACTTTACATATATTATTGAAGCATGCTGGGAGAAGTAGTTTCATAACAGGGACAAAGATTACCTATGTCCGTTTTATAGCATGACTTATGTAGCTACAAACAAAGGGTCTGATTCACACTTAAGAACGCGTTAGGTTCTTAAATATATGCAGCTAGTAGCAAGGCAACTCCCTTGGCACGCCCCTAGTTTTCAGGTTCTTAAGAGACTCACAAGTGCCATAGGGCTCCCTTAACTGTAGGTTCGCATTTGTCTACTTACGAATATTGGGGTAGATCCAGAACTCCGCTTGCAATCCGTTTCCTAGCGTAGCGTATTTGCGAAGGGTACCTTCTATAAACTCCCCTAGACACTCCCCCTGCATGTACGTACTTTGGCCGCTTTACGCTTTCTAAGCCCTACCTTAACTTTTGCAGTGTAACCGCTCACGTCCGCACACGTACTTATAACCAGTGCGTAGTTACGCCGCTAAGCACGCCCATACTGTATGATTTAAATGCAAACCTCCGCCTACATTGCGTAATTTCATCGTACTTACAGCTAATGTAAAATTGGCACGCCCCCTCAAACGTTTTTACGCTACTGATACGTGAAAGGCCCTTACCCTCAGAGTTACGTTACGAAACGTAGCATAAAATCTGCATAACGCTTGCTCAGTACATACCAAAATGCATTTTTACGTCTCCGCCAGGCGTAAATACGCAAGGAAACGTTGTTCTGGATCTGCCCCATTACTGCATAACCGCGCCCTCCACGCAGTTTTCTTTTCTGCCGAATTAATTATTCGTGGCATGCTCCTTCCTGTGTAAGTTACTATGAACCTAGCGACATTAGGTGCGTAGTGTTGCATCATTTGCGTTTCTAAGTTCAACGTAGATAGCGTATAAAAAGTTACGACGCATGCGCAGTATATCCCTTCCTAAATATGCGTACCTAAAACCGCACAGATTCTTAACCGTGAATCAGGCCCAAAGGCACCCCAGCACACTTGCATAAACCAGTAACTAACCATAACTTTCTATCTTTAAAATAAAAGTCAGAGAATAAGTTACACACATCTGCAGATATATGATAAGCCACCAGCCACTTACAAGGCTTCTCTGTTTTGGTCCTAACTCTAAAACTGTCAGAGTCCCAACTTTGGGTCACACTTCCAAACAAACACACACACAATTTAGTTTGTATCTGTGTACATTTTCCTATACCTAGCACCTGCTCTAGGTTAGCTCTATATGTGTCCCTATACATTGGAAAAGATTTCTACAGAAATTCTGGTAAGACATTTAAGAAGAAAAATTATGTAATAATGATGGGAAGATGGGTTTTAGGTGGATTTGGAAGACTACCAAGGTTTAATTATAGATAATACATATGGTTTACTGTATGAAAGTATCATCTATGAAGGCTAAATCTAGCACTTAATTCTGAGAGAGGAGAAATAATCAGTGCATCTTCCTTTTTATGCCAATTTAGTAATGAATTCTGGGATTACTCTTGGGAACCTAACATTGGAAGTGAACGATGTGGGAAGAAAGATATGTTATTTATTTATGTATTATGTTAATGTAATCCTTTTTCAGTTATGGTATAGGAGAGACCTCATCTCTCTCAGCATATGTCAAACGCTAACAAGCTTTAAAAAGGGGGTGTAATATGTCATAAAACAGCACTGATTTCTTCTCATTCTTAGTTAAACGATAGAAGACACAATTAATAATGGTAATAACATGAAGAAAGGGGCTGATCCAGTTACAGTAACAGCAAAATCAGGTGCAAGGCTGCACCTGGACAAATCTTGTTTTATTGTTTGTGCATATATTATTATTATTATTATTATTATTATTATTACTATTTTGTATTCATTTATTTTTGCATGCAGGGAAAATACTAACCCTTGAAATACCGCCTGAGAACTGTTATTCCATTTGTACAGTCTTATGTACTTCTCCCTGCAGGTCAACATGGTCTTAGCTGAGATCTGAGATGTACATTCCTGCCCCCCTCCCCCTTTTTTTTTTGTTTGCAAATTTGGGATCCACCCTAAGGGCCAGAATTACTAAGCTGCGGGTTTGAAAAAGCCGAGATATTGCCCATAGCAGCCAATCAGATGCTAGTTCTCATTTTCCTATTACATGCTAAAGAATGTCAGTTAGAATCTGATTGGTTGCTGTGGGCAACATCTCCGCTTTTCCAAACCTGCAGCTTAGTAAATCTGGCCCTAAGAGTCTATACTTTCATGGAATGTTTACTACTTAGCAAATTACAGCCAATCTTTCTTCCTTTTCTCAGTTATAGATATAATATTACTTTGTCTGTATGCGCATTCTATGTATTTGAACAGACCACTAAGGAACATAGGTGATAAACAAAGGCGATTAGCTGTGTGTCCCATATGTATTTTGTAAATTGACTCCATTATGTTCAGTTATTAATGTATGACCATTTACTATTATATTATAAACTTTAGACTGAAGCACTAGTTGCCTTGGTCCAACTTAATAATAATATAAAAAGACCAGCTGTTTTATTGCAGCGTTATGTCTCCCATGTAACAGTTTTGATAATTTAATTATGACAATCCTGTAAATGTTATTGTTTTTGTTTGTCGCACAGAGAATATTAAAGAGCACTAATGTTCCAGCAAACTAATGAATACACTGCTCCCCATAGGTTTAACTGTTCTTTAGATTTATTAATGCTACTAAAATTCATATTTTATTGATACATTTATTCTGTTGTTCTTTCATATTTTGGCCCATGATACACATAGGCATACAAACTTTCTGATTGGTAGTAATTAGTATAATCAACTAATTGGCTATATTATGTTTGAGCCTATAATTTTGATTTGACTTTGTAACTTTTATTTAAGAGAAGCCTTTAGGACTAAGACTTTTTTATGCCAAATTAGCTTTTTTTTTTTTAACATGGCAGTCAAAATGGTCAAGCCCAGACCAGTTCCTGACCGGTCTCTAGCTTTGGGGTCCCTGTACCTAAATCCAAAACTATGATATCACAACTGGCAATACGTGATAGGAGCTGATTTAATTTCGGTCTTAGACTGCCTGGGCCTAAGAACATAGTTGGCCTGGTTGTGTTAGCAGTAGCTGTATAGGGAGATGCCACAGTATGCAGAGTAATTCTTAGCTCCCTTAAGAGTCACTTGGGTCTATTTACAAAGGTCGAATTTGCCGCTATTTTTTCATTTACATCGTGGGATTCACAAAGAATCGATTTTGCCGCGATTTACTCATTGAACTCACGCGAGTTGCAGCGATTTTAAAAGTGCTAAATCGCACTTTTTTCTTCAATTGATTGAAGTCTTCATCTTCATTGTAGTCTCCGATGGCGATTCTTCTTTCATCATCTGGAGACAGGACGCTGCAGAACTTCTTCCCATCCGGACCTCTTCAAATGAAGGTGAGGTCGCTAGGGGGCAGTACTTTTTATAGTGGAGATGACGTCACAAACAGTAGAGGACCAATGTAACTGACGTCATCTCCACTATAAAAAATACTGCCCCTCTAGCGACCTCACCGTCATTTGAACAGGTCCGGATGGGAATAAATTCTGCAGCGTCCTGTCTCCAGCTGAAGAAAGAAGAATCGCCATCGGAGATTATAATGAATAGGAAGACTTCAATCAATTGAAGAAAAATCATCTCAGCTATAAGAAAAAACGAAAACAGAAGACTTCAAACTGTGAGTGTAAAAACATTTTTATTTAATACACGATACAAAACACACATTACACATAGGTTAGGAGAGATGACCACAGCAGGTAAGTGCACACAGTAGGAGACAATGTTAATTAGTGTTTATAACTTGTTTACATGCATACTGTCGCT
>WWET01004367.1:3494-33883 GCA_011038615.1 Limnodynastes dumerilii | reverse complement strand
TACACGGCCCCCGGATGCGGCGGTCCGGGCACTGTGTATGTGACAATACAGTGTCCGGGAATAATACTATTCCCGGACATTGCATTGCCTCCGGGAGAAAAGGTTCCTCTCCCGGGAGTCCGGGAGATCTCCCTGGATTCCGGGAGGCTCCCTGGATTCCGGGAGGCTCCCGGACGTTCCGGGAGAGTCGGCAACTATGATTTAAAGATATATCCCTGCATGCAAAGTATACAATTAACTTGACTCCCCCTGAATTCAACATGGTTTAGCCCAGATGTAACTAAGTTAATGCACTTAACAAGGTCTGGATCCAGCCCCATGTCTGTATCCACAATCCACGTACAGAAAATGGTATGAGTTATGTCTGGAACTGTATTTTTGGTGCATTTAGCCAGTGTCTTTGTAGGGTTTCTACACACTAAGAATATCTCTCAGCTTTCTGAATAGAGATAGCTTTACAACAATGCAGAGAGGAAGTTAATGCATCACCCAGCTTTGTCTTTAGAGATAGCTCTAGAACAATGCTGTGAGGAAGTTAATGCATATTAATTAACTCTAAACAGAAAAGGGCTTTATTGAGAAAGTTCTTTGTTACTGCCTAACCATCACAATGAAAAAAAAACGGAAAAAAAAAAAAAAAACTAAAGAGAAAAATACTATTAGTATAAATTAACTGTGTCATACTCTGTTTCATTTTCCAGCTTCCCAGTTGGTTAAAATGTTTACATGTATATGCACAAGCTGGATATATATTGACAAATTGTTTGCCATTTGATAACTTTATTTTAGCAAGCTACATCCATAGAACAACGCCTCCCTCAATCCTAGGTATATCAAGGGTTAACAGTGAAATAGGAGTTATCCTAATGTTAATCCTGCAGAATATTAGCTTGCAAGAAGAACCCTCTTACTCAACCAATCTGTTTGCTAGTACCTGGGCTTGTTTTATAATGACTGTTTAATATGGTAAAGCACAACATAATAAGATGGCACTGTGTAAAAACCTGTTCATAAAGAGAAAATAAATAAATGTTACAAATGCAAGAATCATTCTCTGCAGCTACAGCACATATCACTAATGCTTTTATATTTATGTCTCTTGATGACAATGAACCTGTTCGTGACCTCCGCACGTATTCCATACCTGTCACTCCTCTTTCACGTGTGACATGGACATTTAAGGGTCCGGAACCCTGTCTTAAAACCTCCGTGCGGATCTTCCGTCCGACGACCATCAGATCATCTGCATGCTGATCTTTGCCTCTCTAGCAGGTATTAGGCAAGCAGATTTTGCATAATGCTGCCCTGCACAGAATACGTATCATACGCATCTGAGTTTTGCGCATTAGGGGTTTCTTTGCGGAACACACTGCTGGAAATTCCCCTGACTTCTGCAAGCAGGTGGAGGAAGATGGGTGACTTTCTTAAGGTCCAAAGAAGGTTTCATCCCAGTATCAGCAAAGGCTCATTGATTAAAAAAGCACATTGTATTTCTGTGTTAGATCTGATTTAAAGCAGTCAGATTCCCAAGATTCCCATTGCTAATCAGTAGCCTCTTACTGACCTACTTCCGATACCTATGGCCAACCTCAACTTTTACAACTTCTGCAAGCAGAAATGGCAGTGGTGGTGAAGTCTTGATGGGTATGCATGGAGAGGGTCAAGCTTAAGCTTAAGACCACAACCCACTTCCTCTTTCAGAAAGTGTCAGAGATGTGACTGTTACTCTGGTTGGGTAACAATAAAACAGCCTGAGTAGAGTGTCAATCCATGGAAATTAGGGTATGATTGAACCTGAGAAGCAAGTACTAAAGAAAAATATCTAGTTTTATTAAATTGGAAATAAAATGAAATATAAGTTGGTTTTCAAGGTGAACAGGAAAGAAAAGGTTCATGTTACTCATTGAGGGTTACTCTGAGTGAATCATTCTCTAGCTTCTTCCAGGGCCATGCTAAAGGAATAGATAACACTGAAGAATGGCTTGTCAAAATAAGAAATACAGTCAGTAAAAGATAAACATTCTCCTACAGATAATGATACGGGGTACACACATTACAAGACACAGGCAATTCTAAGAAAACATACAATGAATTACGTTCCAGGCTACGGTGACATGCAATGTCAAGTGATTGAATCATAGACTCTGTGAAAAGTGAAAAAAATTCATCCATATAAGAATTATTTGTTAGAGTCTGCATTCAAGAGCCTGAATGGAATGGATCAGGGATGCAGTTTCCGGTACGAAGGGAATGATGCAGCTGAAACCTTACTTTCTGCTGCACCATTACTGGTTGCATTTTGAAACAAAAAATCCAGATTCTATTATTGGTACCACGTTGAATTGCCCATTTTCGACAATGTTCCCATTCCTGTTAGGGATAGGCTGCATGACAGGATGGTAGGCTTTGGAGAGGAGAGGGTTAGGGTTAGGCTGCAGAGAGAAGAAGGTTAAAGCTGTGGAGGATTAGGGTTAAGATGAAGAACAAGGATGGTGAGGAGAGGGTTAGGGTTAGGCTGCAGAGAGAAGAAGGTTAAAGCTGGGGAGGATTAGGGTTAGGATGAAGAATAAGAATGGTTATGGTTAGGGGAGAGTTAGGGTTAGGCTGTGGAGAGAGGAAGCTTAGGGTTAGGGGAGGATCAAGGGTTAAGGTTAAGAAAACTTACTGCCCTGTTCAAAAATGCAATATTTTCTGAGGGAAGGCTGACAAAAACTCACTGCAGTTGGCACCTCACTTCCACGAAGTAAAGACAGAGATTCTAATTGGCAATCGTCTTTCACACACCGTTCCACACCAAAGAAACTAAATATTGGGCATTAACAGGAACCTAAAAACTAACAAGAAAAACAACAAATTCTGGTCCTCTTGTCTATGTGTGAGAATTTTTGGATGAGAAAATGATGGCTGTGAAGTTGGAGACTAATGCATGTTCTCAGTAAGCAAACCTAGCAATGTAAACTTGAAGGTAGCCAATCAATGTAACAAAGCAATGAAAAAGGCAAGTCAGATGCTTGGTTGCATAGGGAGAGGAATTAGTAGCAGAAAGAGAGAAGTAGTGATGCCCCTTTATAGATCATTGATACGCCCTCACCTAGAATACTGCGTTCAGTTCTGGAGGCCATATCTCCAGAAAGACATAAATACATTAGAGACTGTGCAAAGAAGAGCAACTAAAATGGTCCATGGCCTTTGTAACAAATCATACCAAGAAAGGCTAGAGGAACTAAACATGTATAGCTTGGAGCAGAGAAGGGAGAGGGGGGACATGATAGCAGCTTTCAAATACATCAAGGGTTGTGACCAGCTAGAGGAGGGTACCATTTTTCAAAAGAAAAGGTGTAATAGAACACGAGGGCATGGATACAAACTGGAGGGTGGTAGATTCAAAGGAAATGTGCGGAAAAATTACTTCACTGAAAGGGTGATAGATAAATGGAATATTCTCCCATCTGAGGTGGTTGAGGCCAATACAGTAGAACAATTTAAACATGCTTGGGATAAATATAAGGGTATCCTAAATTGTAACCCCAATTGAGGGTAAATAGAGTCTAGGGTCAGTATAGTTTTCAATAAACAAATGGGCAGACTAGATGGGCCATGTGGCTCTTATCTGCTGTCACTTTCTATGTTTCTATGTTTCTATGTAAACAGAAGAAAAGAAAAAAAACAGCGCTGGCTAACAGAGACCGCTTGTTAAGCACACTAGGATTCCTAGTGTGATTATAATATACCCCTGTTTAGGAGATAGCAACAACAAATGAAAATACATAGAACTAACAATTATTAATAACAACCTTCCAGCAGTTAAAATAAAAAAAAAATTATTTGACTAATAGTACCTTAAAAAACAATAATAAATAAATTCAACGATAATAAATAACAATGAAATTTGAGATTTAATATAAGCTGAAGAACCTGAAATGTGCACCAATAGTCCTGTACAATGAAATGTCAATCACAGTGCTGTGAATACCTGTATAGGCACGTTTAGATTTTGGAATACCACTTTTTGATACGTTGGTTGTAGCAGATTTTATCAACGTAGTGCATACAGGAATGAATAAACTCAGTACTTAGCTTTATGATGAAGAGTTTTCCAGGGGTATCTGTACCGTCTAGCGGAAGGAGCGGGCGTCCCTGTTTCCAACCGCACAGGCACTGGAATGTACGGTGGTGCCGGAATGAGTCCAATGTAATCCCTCCTGGGTCTTATGTGGGGTTGGATCAATACACCACAGGTGAAAATTGAGGACTGCTATGCGGGATGTATACTGACTACTGACATTGAAATTAATCAAATGACTAGAAGACACATGTAGGAAAAGCTTTGGGACAATGGATCGGATCCCAAGAACTAATCGCACTGCTAATATCCACAGATCCCTGTGAGCTCTTAGGAAAGCTAGTCTACCTTAATATTTCTGATTCATACCCACTTAAAATGCAGATGGATTACGAATGAGGATCTCTTGGCTGTTTGAATCCCAGAGCTTACTGTAATTGTAACAATAACATTTTGCAGTTTGACCGCAACCTGCCCTTCTGTCGATGTGTCAGCAGTCAGAACTCTGGATCTCGTTGATTGCAGGAGGCTGTGCACAAATAAAGGGGCACATAAGGAGGCTGAACACATACAAGGGGGCACAAAAGGAGGCTGGGCTCATAAAAGGGGGACACAAAAGGAGGCTGGACACACAATCAGTGGCAGAAGTGGATGACTGGGCATATACAAGGGGATGAAAATAAAAGACTAGATGCATACTTTTATTTTTTTTTTAAGGGGGGGTGCCAGGATTTTTTTTTTCCATCCTGGGCTCTGCTAGGTCTAAAAACGGGACTGGTTTGGCCTTGACGTGTGTGTTATCATGCTTTACTCTTGATACTTTTTTTTATTTTTGCTACCTAGTAAGAATACACATACAATTACTGCTTGCACAATGTCCTTGGTATATTTGACATAGCTTGAGGGCAATGGAAAAGCAGCCTGGTGTCCTGCACCACTAACCTCAGATCATTAACCAGGAGGAGTCCTGGATCATTTCACCATTACAGAGGCACAGCATGAGATATATCTAGTAAACTGGTGCTGCCCTACATTTATAAGTACTTAGCCAAAGGAAACAATAAGTATTTGCAAAGGATAATAATTTATGTTATGTTGTTGCATATATTTCAAACTTATTAATATAGTTATATGACAGGAATGTTGAATTGTTTTATCACTGGGGTTGAAAATATTCTAGGACTCGACAAGTACCTGTGGTCATGGCAACCAGAAATCTGAACATAGCGACAATGATAGAATTAGTCACATGTGTTGTATATTTAGACATTGGACTAGCTTAAGCCAGTTTTCTTCTCTCACATTACAGTCATTGCACCAAAAGTGCAGCGCTGCTGATTATTCCTTGCAGCCTTCTAGCCCCACCCACTTCCTGTTCTGTCTGTTCCTGTAAGTCAACTTTTCTGTTTATCAGAGCATTTTCAAAGTTTTATCTATAGGAGAGTTTGAACTCAGAGGGCCAGATTTAAGGAAAAGTTGAGATGTTGCAACCAATCAGATTCTAGCTCTAACTTTCTTATTACACACTAGAAAATGTCAGCTATAATCTGATATGTTGCTATGGGTTTATCTCCACTTTTCCAATCCCGCAGTTTAGTAAATCTGGCCCACAGCCTCTTTTGTGCTAGTTCAGTATTTTACTATCTGAGCTTTTTGTTGGTGCTTTTTCTTTTTTTTTTTTTTAAACAGTCTGTTTTCCACAGTTTTAAAGTAACCTATCAGACAATATAAACAGGAGACAGGTATTTCCACTTATGCGTAAACCTTGTTTTGTAAACCAATTTCTTAGCCTCTTCCACAGTAAATGTCTCAAATAAATACAAATTACAATACAATATCACTACAGCCAGCAGATTATGTATAAAGCCACCAACAAAATTTTGGTAATTGCATTATATTACATTTAATCAATGCACAGATTGGTTGAGTCCTTTGGTTGAAAGCAGCTCTCTGCTTTCAGAATGAAAATAGTAATGATAATATAACAAGCTTTTACACTTTCACAAGTAAATCATAGAAACAAGTTGATTATTATAAACCAAGGAAAGTACATGTTATTACCACAGAGCAGGCAAAGGGCACATTATACACAATGAAATTAAACAATTTTCTGTTATGCATTTCCAGTACAATTGCAAAGATGGAGATAAATATTAATCATAGTCATTAAATGTTGCAAGCAACTGAATATCATTGTTAGTAAAAGGATCACAATAAATGACCTACACTGAGTCTGCTAAAGACCGATAAAGGAAATCGCTAGTAACAAAACATTTGGACTATTGATTTCTCAACAAAAGATTGCCGTTTTGTACATCCTCAGAGATTCATAAGCTACTCAAAATAAGAATTATGGTTATGACTTTTCATGTATGATATTTCCCAACTGGATGGCATTACATAATACCAGTCTCCTGGGAATTTCTGGCTCTCAAGAAAAAAATAATATCCATGGTGATCCGTCCTGACTTTTAGGACAAGGACATCATATGACCAGCCTCATGGCATGTGCATTTGCAACACAAAGAGAGTTGGGGAAGTCTTTAGCACTTATTTCCAGAGAGCCAGTATAAAATTAAAATTTTGGCAATTTTGACAGTTTTATAAAAAAAAAAAAAAAAAAAACATTTAAAATAAAACAAAAAAACATAACAAAATTTGACCAAGAAAAAACTACTACAGAAGGAGTCCTTCCCCTGACTTCACCATGTCCTCAAAAAGTGCCTAAATGGGAGCAGATACACCATTCAGACATATTGTACATGGTTGGTCTGCTGCAAAATGGCGTTTTTTTGACACATATTTCAGGATATTTTTTCCTAGCAGTCACTCTGCCTATCTTGCAGTTGTCAAATGTCCATCAAATATCCACCTTAGTATATTTTTTCTCATACATCTCTTGATAAAAGAAAAAGAAAAAGGAATAGGTAACCCGCCCAAACTTTTTTTTTCCTTTAAACAAGTATGAATATAAAAGAAGAAGAAATCGTTTTTTATTTTTTTAATGTCTTGAAGCATTTTAGCTATGCACTGACTCAATACACCAACTACACAGCATCAAACTATGCATCTAATAACCCAGAATGACATTTCTGCTGCTTTTGCAATAACCCTTTATATCTTTGCTAATATATATGCGTTGGGAATGGATCACAGGAAAGGTGCTTTTTAACATTATATAAACCTTTCATTTCCAGAGAGACTTCAATAGTTTATATTACACATCTTACGGTTTCTTTTCTCTGCACCAATCACTAGTATGGGCCAAAGACCTAAAGGAAAAATCCCTTATAAAATGTCCAGCTGAAGCACATATAGAGAAAACCTTTAATACAGAGGAGATTGTAATCTTACTGAGAGTGTTTTATCTCAGTCAGTGCAACATGCTTTAGTAATAACCTAATGATTTGTTTCAAAGATATGATACAGTCATGGATGAAAACTGCAGCTGTGAACTATTCACTTGCTTGAGCTCATTCTTACCAGGCTGACTGTTCACTTGTATCACCGTATAAAGACTTAAAACATAAAAAAAAATTGCAGTTTATTTAAATTTTTCTTTAAAACAAAAAAAGACATTATTTTTTACCATAATTTTTAATAATATAGAAAAACTATTTTTAAATGAATATCAGCTCAAAATATATTCATTTAAATATATTTTGTGCAAATTAATGTATTATGTTTATGATACTATTGGATCAGGCTGTTTTATTATTATTATTATTATTATTATTATTACTATTATTATTATTATTTATTATTATCGTCATTTATAAGGCGCCATACAAAATACAACAAAATAATGTACAGACATACAGGGTAGGGATAGACAGCATAGTACATAATAAATATAATAATATCACAAAAATACAATAAAGTGAAGCAAGCACAGACAGCAAGGCAAAATGCAAGGTATCAAGCTTGGCAGATCAGGGAGGAGGGGATAGAGCGCAGTGAGAGGTTGAGAGGGAACCACCAGGTGGGGATTGGGTAAAAGGGTAGTAGAGGGGGACAAGAGGATACAGAGTGAGGGGTGAGTGGTGGAGGAGGAAACAACACTAGGATAGAGGGCCATATCACACTAAGTGGGAGGGATGAACTTAAAGGAGACATAAGGTAGAGGAAGGAAGTGGACTGCTGGTTTGAGCGGAGTAGAGGGGGAAGGAAGGAAAAGAAGGGATAGATGTAGGATGCAGTGAGGATGCTAAGTGGAGGAGGGGTAGGCTAGCCTGAACAGGTGCTTTTTGAGTGAGCGCTTGAAGACCTGCAATGTGGGGGAGAGTCTGACTGAGACTGAGTCTGACTGAGAGTTTTACTATCGATATGATTGAAGAATGCCTGCTCTTTGCGATTGTGCATGCTCCGTACAGTGCAGTACAGATCCTCCAGATACTGTTTATCAATCCGGGCTGGTCAATTTAGGAAAAAAAAAATTTTAATGGGTAATGTCAAAGGTTCTAAATTCTACAGCCTGACGTTTACTATCCAGTACCTGCTGTGACATTTACTCTTTACGGTACCTGCTGTACCCATGGCGAAATGTACACTGCCCAGTACATGCTGTGCTTCCCCGGTTAGTGGTTAGAGTTAGTGGTTAGGGTTAGGAGTTGGGGTTAAAGTTAGGTATAAGTGTTAGGATTATGGTTAGGCTAGGATTAGGGTTAGCGCCAGGATTAGTGTAATGTCGAACACTGGTGTCACGGTAACAATACTGATCAGTGAACGCATTTTAGTGCGGACAAGTTATCTGTTGGCATTCAGATCTTTGGAATGGAAAACCACACCCATTTTTCTTGTAATTTAGAGTTGAGCTAGAAAATGTCACTTCTCAAATCAAACTGTATTTTTTCACATGTTTTAGGCAATGTGTCCACAACTTTACAAGGCAATTTAAATATAAAGACATAGAAATATGAAATCATTCATTAACATAATTAAATACACAAACACACATACACCCATCATGTTGATTTCAGAGGCAGTCAAATTAATTCTAATCAACGCATGCAGAGAGAATAATTTGCTTTTGCTTATTGTACACAGATACTAACCAGCTTTACTTTTACACTGTTATTTAGACTTGGGCTGGGAAACAAATTTGACTCCCCCTGAAATCAACATGGTTTGGCCCAGGTGTAACTTTTCTCTCTTATTAAACTCTGAATCAGGGCCATTGGCCCAGATCCAGGGCTACAGGTGACAGGGGAATTACGTTGTATGTAATTCCCCTGTTGTGAAGGTTGCATGTATGCGCACAACCTTCTTACGACCCCGTGTACGCAACCTACATTACGTATGTCGGCTCTTACAAAAAGGGGGCTATTTCCCCCGGTACGCATGTCGTATCTCCGCTGTAAAGGAGAGCCCAATGGAAGCCCCATTATGATCAGCTATGTGGCTGTAAGGTCGCAAACCTGATTGTAACAGTTAGGGTTGGAATCTGGACACGTAAGTTACCGGACGACTAAGGGATCCGTAGGTCAGGATCCGGCCCATTGTTACTAAAATCAACTTCTCAGAACATTCTGTTGACAGTTACAGCCCCATTGCTACATGCACTGAGGAAAATGTCAGTTGCTGAAAAATACATCATGCAAAACTGAATATTTACTTGAACACTCTGAATAATACCACTTACCAGGCCATTCAAGCATTTGAAGTGCCAATGGGCCTGATCCAGACCTACGCCGTGCTTACTAAAGCACAGCGTATCGGCGTTCACTTACCCCGGCACTCCCCCTGTGCGGGCGTATGGCCCCTTCCTTACGCCGGTTACCTTAACTTCAGCCAACGTAAGGAAGGGGCTATACGCTCGCACAGGAGCATATGGCCACTTAGCCCGTCCACCCACCATCATTAAACTACCTCCCCCCGCCCACCTACACTAACCTGAACGTAGGGACGCTGGAGGACGTCCTCTCCAGCGTCCCTACGGCGCTGCTACGGATGCCCGATCCACGATCGGGCGTTGCTGTATCTACGCCGGGCAACATCTGCCAGCCGCATGCGCAGATCGGCTGAAAAGCCGATCTTACGCTTACGCCCGCCATCCTAGCGATGGCGGGCGTTGTTCAGGATCAGGCCCAATGAGTGTAGACACTGTACCATGGGACACTCAGTGTGGAAAATGTATAATAACTGTAAATGTGCAGCATTCATCTATTGCTTGTCAGTTTATGAATCAGTGGCGATAAAGATGTTAAGGTGTGTGTTCACAGAGAGATAATGGGCTGGATCCAGAGTTAAGTAAGTGCCAAATGGGCTAAACCATGTTGATTGCAGGGGAGTCATATTTCATCTGTTGTAAACAGTATTAGAGTTGAGAGGTGATGTTTCCTATCCCAAGTCTAAATAACAGGGTGATAGTAAAGCTGGTCAGTATCTGTGTGCAGTAAGCAATTCAAAGATATATCCCTGCATGCAAAGAATACAATTAACTTGACTCCCCCTGGAATCAACATGGTTTAGCCCAGGAGTAACTAATTTCAAGCACTTACTTAAGTCTGGATCCAGCCCAATGAGTGGAAAGGTAACAATATCAGGAATAAAGACCAAGGACCTGATCCAGATTCAAGTGTTTGTCTTACCAATGCAGAGTTGTTGGCACTGGGCATGGCTTTCATATGTAGCAAACGTAATTCAGATAATTTTATATTGGAGCAGAGAAGAGAGAGGGGGATATGATAGCAGCTTTCAAATATATCAAGGGTTGCATTTTTCAAAGGAAGAGGAGTAATAGAACACGAGGGCATGAATATAAACTGGAGGGTGGTAGATTCAAAGGAAATGTGTGGAAAAATTACTTCACTGAAAGGGTGATAGATAAGTGGAATAGCCTCCCATCTGAGGTGGTTGAGGCAAACACAGTAGAACAGTTTAATGCTTGGGATAAATATAAGGATATCATAATTCATAAATTAAATTGAGGGTAAATAGGGTCTAGGGTCTGTATAGTTGTAAATAAACAACTGGGTAGACTGGATGGGCCATGTAGCTCTTATCTGCCGTCACTTTCTATGTTTCTATGTAATTTACAATAATGGCGGATTTAGATTTAGGCGGCCAAGGGATGTGTCACTTGTATTCAATAGAATGGTCTCTGTGTTGAATATAATTTACTAGGATGCTCTCTGTGTTGAATTTAATTCCCAAGGATGCTCTCTGTGAATAAAATGCACTAGAATGATCTCTGTGTTGGATTTAATACACTAATATGCTCTCTTAATTGAATATAATTCACTAGATTGCATTCTGTATTGAATATAATTCACTAGAATGCATGTATTGTGTACTGGTTACTATATTTGTATTTAATATTAGTTATTTCCTATGAATAGTGTTAAAGTTCTCTGTATTTTAAAGAAATCACTAAAATGATCTTTGATATCAGTTACTAGACCTGGTTTACATGTGGCTTTCCAGGTGTTGTGAAACTTTATATTTCATGCTCTTAGTGATAGGAATAACTGATAGCGGTCGTTTCATTACACCTTGAGAAACAGAGGCTAACCCCGGTCTACCCTAGAGTGTTCTGTGTATTCATTACAGCAGTAGTTAGAGTTGTTAGTAGTTAGCAGTTGCTTTTTAGTAAAGGACCTACTATGCATGCGTAGTAGGTCCTTTATGCAATCTACGTGCCAGTTTGGTACGTAGATTGCCTTCGTACGGTCTTTAAAGACCGCATGAAGTAGTTTAGGTAAAAAGAGTAGGCGTAATGCCGTCTCAGGGAGGGTTTGGGTAAAAGTGGGAGGGGGAGGTATTTAGATTAGCCGGGGAGGGCGGGGAACGGCAATGTCTGTGCGGACATTGCGCGGATAGTTAAGCTATGGAACTCGTATGTGTCATAAGGTACCTAAAAAGGGTTAGTTAGGTGTGAGTCTGTCTGCACCTAACTCACACCGGATCTGTGAATCTGGTCCTGTGTGAGGTTATTAGCAACAATAAAAAAGAGCTACAGTATAATTTTATTTAATCCTAATCTTTATACAAATGATAATTTATTACATAGGTTATATGCAACAAACTCAAAATGAATTGTTAAGCAAATAGAGTCCAATGAATATCTCATTCTCTGTGTATTAATAGTTTTGCATGCTACAGTAATTATTCATGTAATATTTAAAACACAATTGTTAAAATATAATTTATTACTGTCAAACTGCCCAGACTTATCTCACATAAAAATGGAATCATTGTTAAATATGCTAACATATTTCATAAGAAAGCTAATCATTTTCCAGCCAAATCTGGAGCCCTGAGCGTGATAAAATGATGTGATCTCTGCACTGAATTAATAGTCAAAATGTATTAAAATAGTCTACTTTTTTTTGGTATTGAAATTAGTCATTGATTGCATTTTGTCTTCTTTCAGGACTATACATTGACGATGTACTTTCAGCAAGCATGGAGGGATAAAAGGCTTTCATATTCAGTGATTCCTTTAAATTTGACCTTGGACAATAGAGTGGCGGATCAGCTGTGGGTTCCTGATACATACTTTCTAAATGACAAGAAGTCCTTTGTTCATGGTGTTACAGTCAAGAACAGAATGATTCGTCTTCACCCTGATGGCACCGTGCTGTATGGTCTCAGGTCAGTCTGTGTGACTATGCTATCTTTGGTAATGACCAGGACCATATCATAGAAATCAACTGAATGTAGACCGGGTGCTGATAACTGATAAATCTTTCCTATCGCTCTGATAATCTGCATTTCCTTCTCTTTCTCATCTCCTTGTTGACTCCTATGAATTTTTCTTATACTCTTTCTTCTTTTTGTTGATTGTTCCCTTCTGCCTCTCTACTCAGTTAAGCCACTTTGAGATGTCTTGACATTACGCATGCCATGTCTAGGGGTTATCAAGTCATGGAGGTTCTGCAATGGAACACAAAGCCAAAACTTTTCCACAGATTACCCCAACCTCCGAGCAAAGGTTAGGGGAGTTTACAGATTGATGGGAGCTCTTACTGGCTGTACAGTGACACTCCTTGACATGCCTCCTTGGGCGATGCTAACAGTGCCCATTGTTCTTTATAGACAGTTCCATATTTCCATTTCATTAAAATGTCATGGCTGGAAAAACATATGCAAGGTACATTTATGTCAATGGTTTGTTCAGGCTTTTGGCGCATCTGTAGTTAGAACACAAAACATAATTGCAGTGATCTGTTATACACAGATATGAGCACTGTATGGTCCTGCCGAAAGCGTTAAGTCTGATAAGTATCCAGGTCCCCCCATCCACCACCTCAAATCTGCCTTGAAATCTTTTCTGGACAAATAAAGTTTTGAGGCAGAAGCAGCATTTTTGTGCTTTGGTTTTTCCTTTCTCTGCAGAGCTTTATTATAAGATGCGTTGATATTTATTATAAGGTGTATTGGTATTTATTATAGGATGTATTGGTATTTATTTATAGGAAGTATTGGTATTTATTATAAGATGTATTGGTATTTATTATAGTAAGTATTGGTATTTATTTATAGGAAGTATTGGTATTTATTATAAGATGTATTGGTATTTATTATAAGATGTAATGGTATTTATTATAGGAAGTATTGGTATTTATTTATAAGATGTAATGGTATTTATTATAAGATGTATTGATATTTATTATAAGATGTAATGGTATTTATTATAGGAAGTATTGGTATTTATTTATAGGATGTATTGGTATTTATTTATAAGATGTAATGGTATTTATTATAGGAAGTATTGATATTTATTATAAGATGTAATGGTATTTATTATAGGAAGTATTGATATTTATTATAAGATGTAATGGTATTTATTATAGGAAGTATTGATATTTATTATAAGATGTAATGGTATTTATTATAGGAAGTATTGGTATTTATTATAAGATGTAATGGTATTTATTTATAAGATGCAATGGTATTTATTATAAAAATTATTGGTTTTTAATATAAGATGTATTTGTATTTGTTATAAGGTGTAATGGTATTTCTTATCAGATGTAATAGTAATGATATTATAAGATGAAATATCACACCAATGTTTCCCAGTAGTCAGGTGACTAATCTTTGAGTTAGTCTGTCCTCCTGCAACAGGCAACCTTTTGACCTTCATTTTGCTCTTATTGGTGGCTCTTTGCTCTGTTGGGTATGGTCATAAGATTTACTTGAAATAGATTGTAACATGAGCTATATGAGGACTGGTTAGTTATTTATTTTGTTTAAATGTATTGCTTGACCCCTGACTTTAAAGCTTGAAAATGCTGTGCCACAGTGTCTCAGGTTGTCCATCACTGCTGCAGATGATCGTTATGTATTTAACATTGTATATATTATAATCGCACACACACAGAGGTGTATTTAATTCAAATAGGCAGTATATAATATGCAGCATATGCGGTATTATGTGGAACCTTTGGTTTGGTTCCACCACATTTTTATCTGGGCATCATCTGTGACATTTACATAGAGAAGCATGTGCAAGGGACATAGTAAGCATAACACAAAAAGTTTTCTACATAAGGTTCTGCTCTTTGTCCAAATAATGGAATATGGAGATGAAGGAATATGCAGAAAAGAAATAAATAAATGGGGACCTGAACCTCATTTAATAAAGTTAAGGGACAAACGCAAGCCTCTTGAGTAAGTTCCCTAAAAATTGACATCTGTCAATGCGCTTTAGAAGTTATGCTACGCATTTCCTAGTGTACGGAACTCAGTACAGAGGGGAACCACTTGTTGTCCGCATGCCTAGTCCAGATAGACAGGCAGGAATAGGCATGCTAATTAAGTGCCGGAGGAGGCCATCAGCAGTTCCACATGGATCTGTTTTTAGACGGATGCAGATTCCTGCAGATCCATGCAGAGAACTTAAGGTATGTGTACGCAAGAGAGGGGAGTAACAGGGGACTCTACGGAAAACACACAGTGATCTGAATCAGGCCGTCTTCCTTTAATTAAACAGTGAATGCAGTTTTTAGGCTTTTAAGGTATATATAAATCAAGTAAATGGATTCCTACTGTATAAAGGGGTGTGGGTCCCCACTAAGAATGGCTCAATTTTGATAGGGCCGTTCTCTCCCAGCCAGTTTGGAACTGGCTGGGATATCGATTGCTTATGCCTCGATGAGGCATAGCAATGGATCCTCGGAGCACCAAACACTGTGCTCTGATAGGTAAGTCTAAAAACTAACCCCAACCCTTCCCCTAATTATGAATCTAACCCTCCCCTTTCATAACCCTAACCCTCCATTCCTCACAGCCTAACCCTAACCCTCCCTTCCCCACAGCCTGACCCTAACCCTCCCTTCTCCCTATCCTGACCCTAATACTTCCTTCTCTATAGCCTACCCCTAAGACCCCCGCTCCCCGCAAATGTCCCCTTCTATGGCCCTAACCCCCCCAACACTAAAATTCCCCGGAGCGGCGGGTCTGCGACAGGTGCGGCAGGTCCTCTGAAAATGTATGAGTGAGTATGCCGATCAGCATACTCACCCATTCATTAAAAAAAAATGGCTGCCATTTGATAAAGAGACAGACAAAAAAAGAACTTTCGGCTGTCTCTATTTCTAAAAGCAGCCCATCGGAGCGGAGACTCCCACCTATAAAGTGTCCCATACAGAAGCAAGGAGAGGAGGAAGCCGTATTATAACATTACTGCAATAGAAGGTAATTGGAGAATTTGGCATAGATTCTATGTCTATGTGGTTTATTTAATACCCTCATAAACTTGATCATGGATTTCAGCGTTAAATTGGAAAATAAAAAATCATACATTAGATAAGGGGATTTTCTGTAACAACAGTGAGGGTTGTAATACACCCTTAATATGCATATTTTCCATTTCTGGAAAGTCTGCCAGCTGATACCTTCAGCATAAATCAAGTCATTCTTCAGTGGTCACAGTAATAACCGATAAATAAGTGCACTAACTCTTCATTTGTTTTCTGCAATCTTTTACATTTCTCTCTATTTTCAAAGCAATTGCACAGCATTGTATTCATGGTTACTTGACTTTTAATTTCATTTTTGTTTAATAGAAAGATTTTTTTTGTCAAGTCTCAGCTTGTAATCAAGCTAAAAACACACATAATGTACTTCTGCATGACATAACAAATATGATAGATATCCTGAAATCAAATTTCAATAGAGTCACAAACTTCTTATTATTGAGCTTAAAATGTGCACTTTTCTATGGTTTGGAGTGTTAAAAGGTAAATGAAGCACTTAATGATGATGTATTTGGATCTTAGAGCAAGGATCCACAAAAATTTTGGATTTGGACTATTCGGATGTAGTTTGCCGCTGTTTTGTGACAAACCACATCCCTTCAATAAATCGGTGGCAGTAATGTTATCACAAGATGGCTAAAAGGGAGAAAAAGTCATTACAGTGACCAGAAGATTTTAAAAGACCCTCAGTGGTGACAGGTAAGTTAACCCTCCCCTAAACCTAATTCTAACTGTCCCTGTCCTGCAGTCAAACCTTAACCTTCCCCTTTTAGCTGTCTAACGTTAATCATCCATGTCCTGCTGCTTAACCCTTACCTACTCTCTATTGAGAACGGGTAATTTATTTATTTATTAACAGATTTTTATATAGCACTCAGATTACATAGTGCTTTACATAGAATATTTCTTATTCGCACCAGTCCCTGCCCCATTGGAGCTACATTCTAAGTTCCCTAACACAGACACACACACACACTAGCATAGACAAGGGTTAATTTATTCAGCAGCCAATTAATCTATCAGCATATTTTTGGGGTTTATTTTGCAGTGTGGGAGGAAACCAGAGCACCCGGAGGAAACCCACACATACGCAGGGAGAACATAAAAACTCCACACAGATAAGGCCTAGTCCGGGATTTGAACTCATCACCTCAGCATAATTGTCAAAAAAGAGCCATTCTACGTAATACTCATTACCAATAGGATATTCTCTGTGTTACAACTATTTCTGGCACCGATACTGCCACGATACAGCCGTTGTCTGTATCATCTGAATCTTTCCCTGGACTATTAAGGTTTCTTGACCACAGCACCATTTTCACGTTTCCATTGGAGCCACAATACGATACATTTTATGAGGTGGAGCTAGAGGACTAGGTTGGTCTCAAAGTCGTTGTTGTCCAAAATCTGTTCTTGGTGTGTTTTAAGGCAAACGTAGAGAATAAAAGTACTGAATATCCTCAACTGTACTTGGTAAATAGGAGAGCTGTAATGATGATACAATTGGCTATATTTACAAAAAATATTTCCCCCCGAAGGGAAGCTGCTCCAGGTTCACCTGTGTTCGCGGCGAGCCTGGCAGCTTCCCCTTAAAAAGTTACCAATACTCACCCCTCCGCCGAGGTCCCTCGAAGTGCTCTGCCCGCAGCGCAGGCACTTCATATCGAATGAAGCGCCTGCGCATGCGCAGAGACTTCAAAGCCGCACTTAGAAAATTTCAGCCCAGATATGAAAACCCACTGCGCATGCACAGGGTCTTCACATCTGGGCCAGAGCCTTCGGACGCGTCTGCCGGACAGGTAAGTTTTGTCTTTTTTTCAACAGTTTATTATGTTTTTCTTTATTTTTTTATTTTTTTTTACTTTTTTTTTTACATGGCCGCATCCACTATCATTCCAATGGTCTCCCCACACATACCCCGCTTTTCCTCCCCCTAATAACAGCTATTAGGGAGAGGAAAAGGGGGGATTATGGGGAAATTGCTGGGATGAAGGGCCTGATTCAGACCTACGCCGTTGCGCTGTACTTACTAAAGGACAGCGTATCGGCGTTCACTTACCCCGACACTCCCCCTGTGCGGGCGTATGGCCCCTTCCTTACACTGGCTGAAGGCTACCCTAACTTCAGCCGGCGTAAGGAAGAGGCCATACGCCCGCACAGGGGAAGTGTCGGGGAAAGTGAACGCCGATATGCTGTGCTTTAGTAAGCACAGCGCATCGGTGTAGTTCAGGATCAGGCCCATAAAGAGCAAAATACATATTTGTAACCACAATACAAAGAAAGCAGAGGCTTAAAGTTAATACTTACCATGACGCTGCTAATCAAGTCTGCATACGAACATGTCCGCATCACAGCTGCCGGTCGGAAGCCCATCGTATTCCCGAAGTGACGGCCAAACGGCATCAGCAATCATGGCAGCCCAAGAACCACGATCGGGCGTTGCCATAGCGACGCCGGGCAACATCTGCCCGGCGCATGCACAGATTGGCTTTTCAGCCGATCTTACGCTTATGCCCACCGTCCTAGCGACGGCGGGCGTAGGTTCTTGATCAGGCCCGAAGTCTCTAACGCGATCCTTAGATGGCATTATTTTTTCTGAAATTCTGATTCGGCAGTGAGGGATAGTAACTTGTAGTTAGTGCTGGCACCCGTTAAGATCAACGGGCCAGCGAATCTTTATGAAGTGTTTGTGCATCGCCATGGAAACAGCAGATTTCCATGGCAAATGCACTTTAGTAAATTTTTTAATGTTAATTTTCAAGTGATAATGAGCGTTTTAGTGTTAAAACACCCATTATCACCCGAAAATTTAAATAGTAAATGGAGTCCAATGTGGTTAGCTATAGAACTCTAACCATATGTATGGTCCCTTATACAGGCCTGTACCTGGAGGAAAACATCGGGTTGCAGGAGGGCATAGTAATTATTATAAAGTAGAGTGTGGCTCTACTTTCACCACTTATAGTACCACTGTAAAATATCCCTTGGGTCTTTATATATATATGTAATAGAAAATACAATAATTACATATACAATACAATAATTTATAGACAGGGTAAAAATTTGTAAAATAAAAAATACAATACGAGTACAGTGCAAAAATAAAGCACAGTACAAAGATAGCAGAACAATATGAAGGGGAAATAAGGAAGCGGGATACAAGTGTATGAATAAGGGGAGAGATAGCCCGTAGAGAGAAAAGGTGGGAAGTGATGAGGACAAGGTAGAGTGGTGATAACAGGAGGGAGGAGGGCCCTGCTCATAAGAGCTAACATGCTAAGTGGGAGGGGGTAACAGGAGAGACAAGAATGAAGATGGGCAGGGAAGGTAAGCTTAGGTGGAGGAAGGTAGACTAGTTTAAAGAATTGGGTTTTGCGGTTGTAGGATTGGAGGTTGTTGGATAGTCTAATAGGCAGCGGTAGATATATGTATAAATTCTATATAACTATGTGTTCTAAAGTTCATGGGCCAAGTTTGGCTTCATCAAGCCCCATATTAAATTTCAGATGGGATATGATGATGTCGCATTAAAAAGAAGAAATGACTCACTCTGCTTTATGCATCGTAGCAACAATGATCTCCCATTGCATTTTGATATGGGATCTGATGATACCAAGCTTTGTTTGCGTATGTGCCTTAATATGCATGTTTGGACGCGTTACCAGCTCAGATGTGTTGTGAAAACAGCAGTCCTTGGTCGGCTTGGGGCTCCCTTCAGCTCACTAGACATCACTTCATCTTCGGCGGTTATGACGTTGCTCAATTAAATTTTGTCTCTGATTTAAAACGAAAGGCGGAAACTATATTTCACCCATATTATAATTAGATTTTTCTCTTTACTGACAGTCATTCATATACAGTTGATAAAGTTACCATGCCTTTATTCAAGCTCTTTTTGTCTCTGAAATCAATATGCTCTTTAATTTCAGATGAACAGCAGATTTTACTTGGGAGTTTATTTTTCCCTGCTCATCTATTTAGGCTAGTGTCCCCTGCGTATACTGCCTTCTAAACTGACTATCTGGAAACGCTCCAGTTTGAGAGCCAGAGAAATACATTTAGACCTGTTAATATTATATTACAGAGATCCCATGTGACGCCAATGCATTTGGCCAATTTTGTCAATGGCTCATGATACACTGCAATTTCACTAAGCTCTGAGCATCAGCATCCTGTAGTACTGAAACAAATATATTGATTAAATAAAATTCCCTCATTATACTACTCTTAGCAACTGCATTTAATCGTTCAATGTGTTTTTTAACAACCTTCTTATAATAGGTTTATATTGTAACAAACAACAATGAATAACAAATGCTTATATGGCAGGAAATTCCATTCAATGTTTATGTCTCAATAATAGTTTGGTAATATTTTTTTTGTGTGATTTCCTTATATTTACTAATTTGTATCAATTAATCTCCTCTCTGAATCGCAATAGCAGCAAAATCGTTCTATTTTCAAAAACGGTGGCAGTCCCCGCTCCGATGGGCTGGCTTTAGAAATAGAGACAGTCAAAGCGCAGGGAAATTTTTCATTGGCCAGCTGCTAAATAGCTCAGAACAGCAAGTACCTGCTGCTTCAGATCCAGGTAAGTATCGGCGGGCCCCCTTCAGGCCCGGGACAGTATTCCCTGCTGTCCACCCCTGATGGTGGCCCTGGGGTTAGGCTCTTAAAAAGGGAAGGTTAGGGTTAGGGCCAAAGAAGGGGAGGGTTAGGGTCAGGCTGCAGGGAAGGGAGTCTTAGGGTTAGGCTATAGAGAAAGGAGTATTAAGATCAGGCTGGGAAGAAGGGAGGGTTAGGGTCAGACAGCGGGGAAGGAAGGGTTAGGGTCAGGCTGCGGGGAAGGGTTGGGGTTAGTTTTTAGCCATACCTATCGGCGCACTGTGTTTGGTGCTCTGGGGATTGATTGCTATGCCTCATCAAGGCATAAGCAATCGATATTCCAACCTGTTTGAAACTGGCTGGGAGAGAACGGCCCTATTGAAATATCCTTTCCCACACCCCTTCGAAAACACCCCTCAACTCCCTATAAGTGTACTGTGTAATGTTAGTATAAGTATTGCTAAGTATCATAGTAACCATACTAACAATTTTATGGAAATTAAACCTAATATAAATATNNATTTATTTTAGAGCATCTAAAAAGTAAGAGCATGTTTGGGGACTTGAGCAAGGCTCTTGAGTAACATCTGCGCTTGGACGTGCCAGATGTTGTTAGGCATTAATTAACCTCCCGGGAAGGCGATTAGCAGTTGCGCAATAATCTGCATTTGAGAGAGGCCAAGAGAGCGGAGTGCACTCCCCTCTCCTATGCGGACTCCAGATCTGTGTGTACAGAAAACGCACATAGATCTGGATCAGGTCCTGTGTCTTTACAGCATCACAAACAATGAGCCCCAAATTAATATGTCTGTCAGTTTTTTATCTGCGTCAGCACACAGAGGTCGGTAAAAAACCACCACTATCCTGGGTGAATAGGCTGGAAAAGCACTACCAGAAACTCCCAGTAAGGACAACAACCAGCAATCATTGGTCTTCATGAACACTTTACCTCATAAATTTGAAGCTAAGATCTCTGTGCTTTCATAGAATTGTGCATTACTCAGGGGATGGATGGAAACTTTTAGCCTTGGGGAAAAATATAAGCAAGTGGCTCTGGATGTTCAATCGTCTCCCCCCTCCCAAACACACAAAGTAAAAAAAAATCAGATCCCAAATGCACAACAAGTATTAATTTACCCCCTTTTTGGTCCCTAGCGGCCTCTCCATATGCTTTCATACAATGAATGGCTGTAAGCATACTGATTGGTGGATAGCTACAGCCATTCACTCTTTAACTGCTGACTGGAAGGCAGGTAGAGCATGCTGCCGGCTTCTCTCAGTGTGTGTGATCCACAATAAGAACAGATGGGGAGAATCTCTCTTTGCCTTCAGCTCAGCCGGCAGCCCCATGCACAGAGCGAGCTGTCACACATGGAGTGTGTCTCCAAGAAGGCAGCAGCCTCAGGGGCAGATGTTCCCCAAACTGCTGGTAAAATTGTACTCGATTAAATACAACTGCATTCACATCAACGTGTTAAACATCACAAAAGGTTCTTTTCACACTACTCTACATGGGCCAAGAGAATATTGCTAGTGCTGTGGGATACAAATAAAGATCCAGACTTACCCCAACCCCTGATGCAAAGAGAAGGCGCATGCTCCTGATGTTACGTGTGATTTAATATGGATCTCCTATCAGTTTAAACTAAGTTCTGTACGATAGAAGATTTGTTCGACAGGTACACAAGGTGGGTGTGGGGGGGGGGGATTTAAATTTTACAGTATGAGCTTGGTTTAAGACTTACGAGCGTATAAGCGGCCCATATAACATGTCAGTCTTAAGACAGCATATCTGCCCTCAAGTCCACACAAGAGAGGTGAGTGACAGGGGGAGTTTACTCTTCTCTTCCATACGGACTTTCAGACCAGCGCGAGTACTGAGGGATCTGATCCAGTCCAAGGTCATGTTTTGAATGTAGGGAACTTTGGGCCGTATTAAGAGATCTGTTTCCTTGAAGGTACGCAATTATACGCACGGCTGGTGCAGGTCAAACCCCCTCACACCATTGACACTCCCTTCTCTCGGCCGTGCTGTTTGCGATTTCCGCCTCCATTTGTAACTTTCCGACAGCAGTAGCGTGCGTATGTGTCCTCCGTACGTATGATTCATGTTAGTCGTGACCACGTACCTTTATTTAAATGCCTTCCTCCATTTTTATTTAAATTTTAATGTGCATATTTTTATATCCGGACGTATGTACCCAAATGCGATCCACAAGTCCATCCGTGAGGCACTTACGCATGGATAGTCTACGTTAACTACGTAAAATAAGTTACTACGCATAAACGTACCTAAAAAAATACACACTGAACTGCCCGTGAAAACGGATCTCTGAATACAGCCCTTTACATTTAAAGTTGTGAAGGTTACTAAATTCTTTTTACAAAGTAGATCGATTCAGAATTTGGTTGTCCTTCAAGTGTTGGGCAAATTACTTAGACCATTATGTCATAAATTCTGTATCTAGCAAATAATTAACAATACCTTTCGGAGCTATAAGAGTTTTCCCACTTGTGCTATATTTAAAGCGGTTAAATTATACTAGCAGGAGCATTGCTGCTAATGCAAAAGGTTAATTCAGCTAGAGATACTAATGACATCAATCTGGGTCATTATATAACATCCTAGCCTAAAACAGTTCATTTGCACACCAAAGTCTATTATTAATTCAGTGGTAATTAAGTTGAGAGTAGATACTGACACCTTTATTTGTGGAGAACGTGCTGTTTTCTACATTTGTGTAGCATTCAAGAGAATGGACGCTTGTTATATGATATTCATTCCAAAAAAAAGAGTGCATTCAGTCAAAGGAGTAAATAAAAATGCATTAACATTCCATTTACTTCTTGAAGGTATATAGAGATCATTTACATGAATGTGGGGACCTAGACAGAAATTATGTTAATAATAATATATGAACTGTAGGATAATAAAATTTTTAACAAGTTTAACAACTATATATAAAGATTGGAAGTACTGTATGGGGTAAGTTCACAATTCTCATTCAAGACAATTGATATGTGTATTTTGCTTTTAGGATTGTACTGTTAGATTTATGTTAGATTGTTCTTAAAGTGTTAAAGCATTTACTTACATATTGGTAGACCTTCATACTTGGTATAGACAAGGTATACAGCCCTATTCTCTTTTATGGGATTGTCGTCAGGGGAAAACATACAGAAAACCAGGCCTCATAGTAGATGTCTGGGAAGTATTATTCTTGTATCGACCTGGAGGAGCTGTAGACATAGCTTATTTAGATTTTAGCAAGGCTTTTGACACTGTGCCATATAACTGACTGTTAAATAAGCTGGAAACTTTGTGATTGGATTTAAAGATAGTTGCATGGATAGGATAAGGTAACCAGTGGAGTACCCCAGGATTCTGTACTTGGACCAGTGCTATTTAATATATTTATAGGTGATATTGCCTGTGGTATCAAGGTATCCTGTGGTATCTTTTTACAGATGACACAAAGATATGTAACAGGAGACTGGGGGAATGGTCAAGCGTGTGACAACTGCACTTGGGACACAAAACCCCAAAAGCTGAATATATCATTAATGGCACAACATTGGAAATACTGAGGAGGAAAGGGATCTAGGAGTCATTATTTCCAGTGACTTAAAGGTAGCCAATCAATGTAACAAAGCAATGAGAAAGGCAAGTCAGATGCTTGGTTGCATAGGGAGAGGAATTAGTAGCAGAAAGAGAGAAGTAATGATGCCCCTTTATAGATCATTGGTACGACCTCACCTAGAATACTGTGTTCAGTTCTAGAGGCCACGGGCCGTATTCAGACCACTGGGCATATTGCATATTCATCCAGTGTTTACTGAAATTGTATATTGTGCATGCGTAGTATATTTTTTACGTAATCTACGTATGTTTTTGGTACGTAGATTGTGTATATGCGATCTTAATCGCATACACGCAATCTACGTACTGAAAAGATACGTAGATTACGTTTAAAAAATTACTACGCATGCACAATATACAATTTCAGGATATCCTAAATCTCAAACTAAATTGAGGGTAAATAGGGTCTAGGGTCAGTATAGTTTTAAATAAACAACTGGGCAGACTGGATGGACCATGTGGCTCTTATCTGCCGTCACTTGCTATGTTTCTATGACCTTGTAAATCACACACGTTTTATATGGAGTCTAGAAATATTCCCTCTTTTGCTGATTGACAGGTCAGTGACAGCACAGATCATACATACAGGTAGGCTGCTATGTGTCATAAGTGAGAAGGATACAAGCAGTCTGTAAGAGAATCTTACCCTGCACTGAACAACAGGATGCTGTAGGGCGGCAGCTAGTAGCCAGAGAAAAAAAACACGTTTCCAGGCACTCATACCCCCAGGGTACGCCCCTAAAGGGAGTCACCTCGTGCCTTTGTCACAAGCATGGATGCTTGTCAATGGCTGGCAGGTAAGACAGAGCCCATCATTTAGAAGCTCTGAATAAATAGCTTATCTGCAGCCTAGTGCTAGGCTGTCAGTTGCTTTTTATACAGATCTCCACACACACTGGCCCATATAGCAGCTGAACCCCCTGCCCCCACAGTTTGGAGATGAAAAGCAAGTAAGGCAAAGATAAGGCAGATAAGGTAACGTTTTTAGAGACAGGTATGTACATATAAGCATAGCAATAATTCATTTATCCAATACACTGTGGCTTTTAACTAAATAATCATAAAATCAGTAATCTTCTCTCTCTCTCTCTCTCTCTCTCTCTCTCTCTCTCTCTCTCCCGAGTTCTCCCGATATCCCGGGAAAGCCGGCAACTCTCCTGCAAGTCCCGACCTCCTAATAAACTCTATTGTAATTCCTAGAGTTACTAGGGATGGGCGGGACTTGTTGTAGAACACTAGAGATCACTATAGTGATTGACAAGGGGGATGCGGGGCTTAAAACCCGTCCCTTACATGCATCATGCATCATGCATCATGTATATATATATATATATATATATATATATATATATATATATATATATATATATATATATATATATATATATATATATATATATATATATATATATATATATATATATATATATATATATATATATATATATATATATATATATATATATATATATATATATATATATATATATATATATATATATATATATATATATATATATATATATATATATATATATATATATATATATATTTATTATATGTCAAGGTTGCTGACAATATTTACATACAATATATGTATATTGTATAGAAAAAAGGCAACCTATGAAACATTAAAAATAGCAATAAATGGAGCCCTAAAATGCTTTTTTTTCTCACCTCTCAGTATACAAGTAGTAAAAATGTTTTTTTTAAAAAAATGTGTGTGTATATATTCTTTCTCTGCCAAAAGTACAGTTGTAATGGTAAGGGAAAATGAAATACTGTTCATTGCAATTGATAGGGTGCATTTACTTTAAATGTTAATTGATGCCCTGATTTGAAATATATACTGCAAGCTATTTAAACATAAATTACAGAGAAGCAGCTTTCCTTGCTTGTTTACACAATACTTTATACCTAACAAGCTGCCTAGCTGCAGAGGTTCAGAGCATCAGAAAGCATTACACAGGCCTTTTCAGTAGACTATTATAACCATGGCATTTGTGTAGATTATTCTCTGCTAAGTAATTAACAATAAAGACAATTTTTAAAAATGGTATAATATGTCTGGGAGAGCTAAACAGAGCATAAATGGGTGATGGAAATAAAGGGTTGTAATGGCAAGTTAAAACGATATGAATTGCAGTAGTCTGAGTTGCACTTGTATCTCCCAGCACTGAGGTCATTAGTTCGATGCCTGGACTAAGCTTTATCTGTGTAGAGTTATAATGTTCTCCCTGTGTCTGCATGGATTTCCTCCGAGTGCTCCGGTTTCCTCCCACACTCCAAAAAAAAAACATGTTGGTAGGTTAATTGGCTGTTGAATAATTTGACCCTAATGTCTGTGTGTGTGTGTGTGTGTATGTATGTGTTAGAGACCTTAGTATGTAGCTCCAATAGGACAGGGACTGATGTGATTGTGAGATATTCTCTCTGTAAAGCACTACGTTATCTGGTAGCGCTATATTAATAAATAAACCTATTAATAAATAATATTTACGTTTATTTTAGCTATCTTTTAGAAAGTTTCTCAGACAAGGGTAATTGTCTGGGGTAGGGAGAGTAGAGGGGGACAGTTGCAATGCAGCTGCTTAAGACCCCAGACCTGGGGAAGGGGAGTGACATAGAGATGCAAAGAGACTCTAATGCTGATAGCCACACACAAACCATCGACGCTCAGCTAATCCCATGTGACGACTTGTGTATTTATCAGTCAAGGCCTAGCTGATCTCATGCTGTAGTACCTACTTTTACTGCTTAGCAGGGACATTATAGCTGAGCAGGTAAAGTAAGTGCTGCCACAGGGGATCAGCTAAACTGCGCCTCCTGCATATTACTGTACTATACAGGAGTCACAACTTCGTTAATCCCCTGTGCCCAGTGGCGGATCTACTATGAAACTAATGAAGCTTCAGGGCCCTTAATCAATGGATTTTTTAAAATATGTGTTATTAAAATAAGGTTATTTTAGTGATAGAATCAGAAGCCAGTGCGGTGATATATTTAATATCGACCATAGAATATGCTCTATACAGGAGGGGTTCTGAGTAACCAGAAACCCTACCTGATCAGTGCTGGCCGGCAGACATCCTATCTACAGCTCTGATCAGAGAATGGCTCTTATGATCCATCTGGGCATAGAATAGAGAGCTGCTGTCAGTGTCACTGTGTGCATTGAGGAAGATAACAGCGGTTACCCAGACCTTGTGGCTGGTGGGAAGGGGCTCACTGTATGGTTTATTTAAAAGGACTCCACCCCACCACTTCATTCTAGACCATTTGGTCCTTTGAACATGGTTGGATGTTGCCCTATTGTTGCTGGTTGCGAAGGGGAAGCTGTAGGTCCGGTTCTGTCTGTGCCCTGAAGTAGTACAAGTAAGCAAAGCTAAGGGTGGCCATACAAAGGAGAAAAAGGGAAGGCTGGTGACATACAAGGGTAAGAAGGGATGGCTGGAGACCTACAAGGGAAAGAAGGGATGGCTGGAGACATACAAGGAAGGAGAAGAGATGGATGGAAAATGTAAGGCTAGAGACACACAAAGGGAAAGCTGAAGACATACACGGAAAAAGAAGGGATGGCTGGAGAAGGAAATGCTGGAGACATACAAGGGGGTAAAGGGCAGGGTGGAGACTGAAGGAGAAGGGTTTGCTAGAGACAGGTAGAATTTTGGATGGATGGAGCCTGGACGCATATAAGATAATTTTTCACTTTAACCATTTAAAATTATAAAAATGTAAATACATGGGGAGGGGAGCTTATGATATTGTAATTAAAATGTATAAACTAATTTAAAGGATTGCAAACTCAATGTACAATGTTGCAATTCTGGCAGCCAGTTTACACATTGCACACTACTGTACCCCTTGCTCTCTTCAATAGTAGAGTACAGGCTGTCATTGCATGTTACACTGAATATATCTAAGATCTTTAGCTGGGTTCAGGGCCTGGCTGCAGGAAACATTTTGTACAAGTACAATCATTTGTCAAAACTCCAAGAAAGGAAGAAAAAAACTTGTTAATAAATAAATAATAAAAAATAAAAAATAGGGGTGTTGCCCATTACATCCAAGCAAATTCTAAAGTTTAAAAAATTGCTGATGTATAGGTTACTAAACTTTATTTGAAAGTATTACATCATGAGAAAAAAAGACTGGAAAACATAAAGACTTCAAGACATTGTGGCTAAAGCAGTCAAACAAAGAAATATGTTTGTTTAAAAGCTTGACATTGATTTTTTTTTATTTCTTTCCAGTCAGAGATACATTGCCTGAAGGGGTGAAATGGTTCAGTATTGAGTGAGTGTGTAATAGCATTAGTTTTTTGTGTCAGGACAGGATGTTACAAATGCTGATATGGGCTCTTGAGCAAGATATGTTGTGCCCATAAATCTCAAAAGTCAATGTATACAATTCTGTGTAGGACATGAAATGATTGTGCTGAAATGATCTTTCCTAGTACCACAATACTAATAAGAAAAAAGAAAACTTAACAATAAAAAATAGCAATAATAATTATGTAGTAATAATGCACTCCAACTCTTGCTAAAATACTTGACAAATGCTGTTATTTAATTGATCAGTTTTCATGAAATAAAGTGGCCTAAATGTCCAGTAATTTTTTGGTAATATATTAAACCATCAGATCACAGCACTTTTTCACACATCAAGGTGATTTCTAGTATAATTGTTATATAATATAGTTGTTTCTCTTCAGTCACTAGTGGCCACATACATGTTATGCATTGCTGATGCCACTGTGGTTGACAGGAACAGGATTGGCAAATTTTCACCTATCCTGTTACTTTTGTCTTCCGAACAGTCAAAAGTTCCAAGTGGCACAATACCTAGAAAATGTGTTAACCATTCGGACTCTTTTAGCTACCTTTGTGGTGAGGTTGAAGTAGAAATGTAATTTTACACAACACATAGAGAAGTGTTATGAGCTTTACTTTCAAAGTTGGAAACCAAGATAAAGATTGGTGTCCTCATTTTTGTTTCAGCACAAATTTTCGAAGGGATTTAAGCTTATGAATTTTGCTGTTCCAATTATTTGGATGGAAACAAAAGATCACTACAGACTGTTACTTTTGTTTCCAAACATTTAAGACATAAGTTCTTACTTGATTTAATCTTGTTTTGACTCAACCTTTGAAGCTTTCTTTTTGTATCCCAAACCACTTGCAACCCATTTGCATTTACTTGCCCAAGGAGATCTCAATATCCTTGTCTGAAATTTGAACCTATTTAAAGAGCCAGCAGAACTTTTAGGTTAAAGATTAAAAGGCTGGAATCTCCTCCTCAAAGAAACAAAAGTATGTGCCTTTAAACATAAGCATGTTAAAATTGTTATGGAAGCACTTGGTCACAAGTACAAAACAGAGTATTGGTGTCTATTTATATACTCTACTAAAGTTAGCTTGAAATATGTGCTTGTCTACAATAATAATAAGTCATAAGATTTTAGTACCACTAGCTCATGCTGCTGATATAAAAGAGAAATATGAGACCATGAAACTCCTGATGGATAAAATCAAGTATGAAGTGCACATATGGCATGTTTGGTTATTTAAAAGTCATTTCTATTTTAGCTTTGGCTACAACTTGGTTTCATCAAGTGCTGTTGTTTTCTTTGTGAGTGGGACAGCAGAGATTAGAGTAATCACAACGTTCAGAAGCAGTGGCCAAAGTGAATATTACTGACCCCAGGAAAGAAGAATGTTGTCAGTACACCACTTATTGACCTGGAAAAAATCTACATCTACCGCTGCTCCATATAAAGCTTGGTCTTATTAAGAACTTTATTAAAGCAATGTATGGAAGTGGCCTTGGATTTCACATTTAAGAAAAAGATTCACAAAGATCAAAGAGTGGATCTATGTAGGATCCCCCTAAAAAAAATAAAAAAAAATTGATGCGTGATGGGAGATTTAATTGTCTTCTGAGTTAGGCTAAATAAGAGTCAATTAAATTACCTTTGTATGACAAAAAGTTAAGATTTTGTTGACCAGTGTAATTAACTACTCATTTTCAAGATATGCAGCTAGTTTTAATGGTGGTAGGTCTGTGTGCACTCAATGCAACCAACCAGATTTTAACTGTGAATTTGTTGAATCATAGTAAGAATGATCTCATTACTGATCAATACTAGAAGCAAATCACCTTAGTATCAATATAATTTATTACTAATATTGTGTAATTATTTCAGTCTTATTCTAATTTCAGTATACTACTGTGAAGAAATGTCTTTACTATATTATAATTGTTTTTCCCTAATTTTGTTGGAGGATACTTATTTCCTTTCTAATCCCTAAGTATTAAAATTATGTTAATGTATTTAAGTAGGTTAATTTAATATGTATTTAATAAGTACGTTATA